>PVIU01022723.1:12015-28887 GCA_004026605.1 Ondatra zibethicus | reverse complement strand
AGTGACACGTAACTGTGCAGACTGATGACTGTCTGCCACACACGCACGGATGCACACAGCCTGAGGGCAGGCATGCACCCCAGCCACTTATACATCTGCCTCCAATCACAGCATAGCTAAAACTAGTGTGCACATGCTCAGAGCACTTAAAATTACCCTTAGACGCAGGAGAGTGAGCTGCCACCTCTTTCTAGCCCAGAGAAAGCTCAAAATCTCAAGTGTGATTTCTACTGGCTGGGTCTCATTCTTCGACTATTTCATATCATAGACTGAATCTGAGGGTCTGAGATCCAAATTGCGCTGAGTGCTAAAACTTCTCAAGCATGAACAAGGTAGCATGGATGGCCCTCATGTGATGGCTGCAGCCAAAACACAGGTACGTCAGAAATGTGCAAGATTACTATTGTGCTAGGAGGCCTGGAACATAAATGGATTTTATGTGCAGATTTGGGTCCTGCTCCCAAGATATCTCATGGTACACGTGCAAATATTTCAATACATGAGCGAAAGCACCCGCTCTGAAATGCTTCTGTTCCAGATGTTATAGACAAGGGATAGGCAGTCTCTGCAGCTCTGAGCCAGGACAGAAGCCTCGCGGAGGAGATACGCAGGGCACAGCTGTGGGAAGGGGCGAATGCCCCTGCTCTTTCTTGGGCATACCCTCAGTTCTCCTCTTGTGCTCTGCTACCAGGAAGCTCACCAGAGTTGCCCTTCTGTTTTACTTTAGGCTCCTCTGAAGGGCCGGGGATTCATTACATTGCTGGCCATTGGGATCAACTCAACCTTCTGCCCCAAGAACTTGGGACTGGAAGTCTTCATCTTCTAATCCTGTCTTGGTCTCATTGCTGAACAGCTTCTGTCATGAAAGTACCTAGGGGTTTCCAGTCAGTGATCAACGCAATATCATGTAAAAGACCCTCTTGTCACTCCAGAGGTCCCAAGCCTTGTAGGAAATGTGTGCCAGAAGACAGGACGATGTCTCAATATGTATTTTATACTATTATAATCAATACATGCACATATATATACAAACAAGTAATACATATACTAATATATAATACAAATCATATATTGTATATGTCTTGACAGAGATTTGAAGGTATTGGCTAATTCTGCTGTAAGTCTATCAAGCTGAAATCTTCAGGATAGGACAGGAAGCCAGAAGCTTGGGTAAGAGGGCACCCTGGTGTCTGGAGCCCCGGATGCTCAGAGCAGTAGCAGCACACTAAGTGAGTTTCTGGGCAGTGCCCTCTTGCCACTTCATAACTTCCGCTTCCGTCCTCCACACAGAAGCCACAGTGAACATTAAAATGTAGACAAAAGGATGTCATATCTTTCTTTAGAATGTTTCAGTCATTTCCCAGTGTCTGTAGAATAAATTCCAAACCCTGAATAGAGGTCTGAATGCTGAGACCCCATGCTTGCCAGAGGAGTTCTGTTTTGAAAGTGTCCTCGTTTTCAATAGGGTACCTTTCCTAAGATATTTTCCGGAAAGAGAGGAAGCCAAACAGCCAGCCCCGCCAGGTCTTTGCACGGTCCAGTATCTGCAGACTCTCCAGCAGCCTCACGCTGCCATCTAAATCCTTCTCGCTCAGGCCACAGGATATGCTGGTACCCCCGTTAGTCTCCTATACTCTCAGGCCTTTACCACTGGCTACCCCCACAAAGGCTTCCTTCCTTTCAAGACTCCACTTACTAGTCTTGAATCTTCCACAAACCTCAACACAATTACCAACACCAAATTTTCCAGAGCAATCTCTCAGGTCTCCCAGGGAATACAGTGATGAGACACATCTATGTGTTTACTCTCGTAGAAATGGCCCAGTTGACTTTGGAGTCTGCGGGGCTCCAGGATCTGCACTTGGCAAGTTGGGGAAGAAAGTGATCCTGATGTTTCGATTAAAAGGGTAGATCGAAATCTCCCTCTTGCACACGCAGTTCCTGCTTTGTCTTTCTGTTCTTCTCGGACCCCAGCTGAAGCTGCTTATGGTGAGGAGAACATCTGCCTTCCCCCACATAGCAACTGGGAACAGAGTGGCATCCAGAACACCCACACAGACACGCCCATCACAAGGCTTGACCAATGTCAGGGTACCAGTCAAGTCGGGACAAAACCTGACCATCATACTGAAGTTCTCTCTCTCTCTCTCTCTGTGTGTGTGTGTGTGTGTGTGTGTGTGTCTGTCTGTCTGTCTGTCTGTGTACGTGTCTGTATGTTTCTGTCTCTGTCTGTCTCTCTCTTACACACACACACACACACACACACCCCTGGGCTTCAAGAATGCCAAGCCTGTATCAGGATGAAGATAAGAACTTGAGGCCAAGGTGACTAGCTTTAGATATCAGAGTTCAAGAAGCTAAGAAACACCAAGAAACAAGGGAGTGAGCTGGGTGTGGTAGGCAGGTGGATCTACATGAGTTCAAGGCCAGCCTGGTCTACAGAGTGAGTGTCAGGACAACCAGAGCTACAAGAGAAACTCTGTCTCAAAAAAAAAAAACACCAAAAAAAGGAAGAAAAAAAGAAAGGAAGGAAGTAAGAAAGAAAGAAAGAAAGAAAGAAAGAAAGAAAGAAAGAAAGAAAGAAAGAAAGAAGAGAAAAAAAGAGAGGGAGGCCACAGTATCAGTGAAATCAGTCCTAAAGGTCTTGAATGCTGCACCCTGGTCTCTTCCATGCTGCAGTCACTGAGAAACAACTTTGTTGGCAAAGCTAGGGGTGTCCTATGATGACCCAATCTTGCTTTTCTGGCCCCCTCCATACAACTAACTCTCTCCTCCATGCCAGCCTTCTCCTTTCCCATCCCTCTCCTCCATTTTGACCCAGTCTCTTCTACCTTCCTTCCCATCTGTCCTCCGTCCTTCACCACTCCCTTATCACTTTGCACTCAGGCAAAGAGCCAAGAGACTGAACCCTAAAAGACTCCCCCAAATCTCCATCCAGAAAACTAAACATGCTCTTCAGGGCCTCCTGAGTGATTTCTTCCCCCAGGTGGTCCTCCTTGAATGAGTCTTTCTCTCTGTCTAAAGACCCCCCCTTCTTTCTCCCAGTATTGTAGTGACAATGTACAGCCAGTCCCTGGTTCCCAGTGTATTTGCCATCATCTCTGTCCCTGTCACCCAGTCCCACTCCTTAACTGGGGTGCACAGTCCAGCAAACGCAGCTGGTCCATTCTCCCAAGAGCCTCCTATGGCTCGCTCTTGCCACATCCATGACTCCTGAATGCTTCTACTTTGACATCATTTCGCTCGGCTCTGGCCGTTTCCTGACTCCTCAGTGTGACCTCCTGCCACAGCAGAGCAGGTGAACCTATGAGGAGTGGCTTTTCTGTGCAGCTTCTCCACACCCAAGCTTCATTCCCAGTGACATCTGGCCTGAACAAGAAGCAGAAGATGTCAGTCTCCTGATGTTCAGGACTCTGTCTGTGCAGCAGGCTTTCAAGCACTTGTCTGCTTCCTGAGGCTACCACCATGACGCTGGCTTCTCTTTATCATGGGCCTGACTCACAAGACACCGGCTGCTCAACAGGTCTTCGGAGCCTCCTGAGTCTAGAAGACTAAGTCTAGAGCAGAGGCTAGAGAAGGCCCAGGCCTCCGACCCTTCGCAGGAACGGAAGCAGGTAGCTCAGGCCCCTGCCTTCCACTGCAGCCTCTCTTCCACCTGGAAAGAGGCAAAGATGACCAAAGATCACAGGTCTCTCGGCAGCCTGGGAAACTGGCACGTGTCTCTGTGATGTGTGACTATGAAACACAGCATCAGAATCATGAGGAACCTTCCCCAGAGAAAGGTGTCCTGTTTACCTGAAAACCCTGTCATGAATGTCTCAGAGGTACAGGGTTGCCTTGGGCTGGGATTAATTGGGTCAGAGATGAAGCTGTATGTTCGTAACTTACTGTCCACCTTCCTCTTCCTGGCATCTGGCTTTCTGAACGTTTAGTTTTGTTCAGGTGTGAACAAAACTATCCCTTACTTTTCTGGTGATCATGATGTGTTTGAGGCTGACCTCTTTTCTGCTCCTGGGGACTTGGAAGGGACTCAGTATCTATCAGAGGTTTATTGTTATTCTTTGTTTTTGTTTTGTTTTTTAATGTCAGATGCATCCTTTCACATGTTACTTAAATGAGTCAGAGGGGCTGGGACATGTATGTGTGTGGCTGTGCATTTAATTTTGCTTTCTAGGTGAAACACTGCTTCAAACATACTATTCCTGTGTTGATAGTCTCAAAGCCATTTCATTTCCTTCACCAAGGTCTGTCCTCTAGCACATTTTATGCCGCATGCTAGCCTCTGTTTCCCAGGTGTATGCTCAAACCCAAAGTGCATCTGTTGCCACAGGCTTTGTGACTCAAGACCACTGCTGGCGCTCACTGAGACTTGGTTTCCACATGCAGAGGTTGGGGCTGGTTGCACATTACAGCTTTTCTGTAGTCAGCTGGAGAAGACGCATGAAGTGCAGCTGCATGCCAGGTAGACAGAGAGCACGCTAACTGACGTCACAGACTCCTCCCCAGCGTAGTGGCTAAGAGCTCCGGCTATGAAGCTGGATGGCTCAAATCCCAGCTCTCTCTTCAGCAGGTCAAGAAATCTGCCTGTAAATGAGAGTCGTAACTGTACTGCCCATTGGTTTGTCCTTAAGAGTAAATGCATCAGAATGTGAGAAGTGCTTAGAGTCATGCATGGTACACAGCAAGCAATAATTAGCTATTAAGATGTCAGGAAGCCAGTTTTTTGTTTGTTTGTTTTTTTAAAAAAAGTCCCCAGTTACAAAGCTGTCCCTTCCCAAATAACCTGGTTATAATAAAGTGAACTCTGCTCCTGGAAGTGAACATGCAAGCCCATCGTGCTAACATTCACATTCTCTCTCCCACAAGGGCAGTGTGCCTGGGCTCCTGAGAAGAGCTGGCAGGAGGCAGAATAGGGATAAGCCTTAGGAGATCTGACAGAAAGAGCAACAGACACCACCATCCATCATAGCCTGAACTGTGTAAAGAATGACCAGGCCACAGCATCTTCCTCTGTTACTTGCAACCGGGAAGGCTGACTAATAGGATCTGCAGAAAAAAAGGAGACTAAAGAAACACAAAGAGAAACAAACGTGAGACTCCATGTTGGTCTGAAAGAAAAGACAGAGCAGGCTCCAGAGTGGAGCGGCTACTGCACAGCTCCTGCCCTCGTCTGGCTCTGAAAGATGGCCACCTTCTCTCAGCACTATTTCCATTGCTCCTGAGCTGCTCTGGACAGGTGTGTGTTCATTGCAAACCTTGATAAAGCCAGTCTGACATGAGCATACCATGTTGTTGCTATGGATTGGATGTGTTTTGTACCCATTGGATTTAGTACGCAGGATAATCCAGTTATGAGGTGATGGGATCTTTAAGAGGTGGGGCATAGTGGGAGGTCCTGAGGACACTGGGAAACTTTTGAAGGGGATTAAGGCACTTTAAAGGGACTCCCATGTGAGCCAAGTCATTGTCAGACTAAGTTGCAATGAAAGCTTGAGGCTCAGTCACTCTCTAGATTCCTATCTCAGGATGTCACCTTCCCTTGTGAACTCCTGAAATTGTTACGCCACCCACCAGAAGACCCTCACCACAGGCAAGTCAACGTCAGTGCCATACCCTTGTTCTCCAAGGAGGTGATAAACCCCTTTTCTTCGAACCTTACCCAACTCCACCCTTCCTGATTCCAGCTTCTCATTAAAAGAAGCCCATGCCCAGAACGGCTCCAGAGTGCCCAGGCTGTCCACACACGTTCTTCTCGCAGACACAGAGGATGTAACCCCAGGGACTCCTACAGGAAGGCTCTCTGCCTTCTTGTTTGCAGTTGATCATGGAGTCACAGGGATGCCCAGGCACCAGAGACTGAGGTTCCCAAAAGGGAGTGAGACAGGGATGACTGACGGCAGCTGCATGCCATCTCGTCCACTCTGCCTTACTTCTGCTGAGATTCTTCCTTTTGCTATCCATTCCTCAGAAATAGATGAGGGAGAAAAATGGAATTGGAGGTTTCAAAAGCATTTTTCTGCATATGTAAGAACGACGATCGCATTGAATTCATAAGTGCGTTGGTCCTAATCCTGCATCCCAGCTCTAACCCTCCGAGCCATCTACCTTGGAAAGTCATCTAGCTTCTCACAACATGTTTCCTCGGAGGTGTGATGGGGATACTGGGGACACATGCCTCTGAGAGTCATTAAAAGACAGAACTGGCCTACATCCTCTCCAGCATAAGTTATCATCAGTGTTTTTTATCTTGGCCATTCTTACAGGTGTAAGATGCAATCTCAGAGTTGTTTTGATTTGCATTTCTCTGATGGCTAAGGATGTTGAGCATTTCCTTACGCGTCTTTCAGCCATTTTAGATTCCTCTGTTGAGAGTTCTCTGTTTAGCTCTGTACTCCATTTTTTTTATTGGATTATTTGTTCTTTTGATGACCAATTACTTGAGTTCTTTGTATATTTTGGAGATCAGTCCTCTGTCTGATGTGGGGTTGGTGAAGATCTTTTCCCACTCTGTAAGCTGTCATTTTGTCTTGTTGACTGTGTCCTTTGCTTTACAGAAGCTTTTCAGTTTCAGGAGGTCCCATTTGTTAATTGTTTCTCTTAGTGTCTGTGTTACTGGGGTTATATTTAGGAAGTGGTCTCCTGTGCCAATGCATTCAAGTGTACTTCCCACTTTCTCTTCTATGAAGTTCAGTGTGGTTGGCTTTATGTTGAGGTCTTTGATCCATTTGGACTTAACTTTTGTTCATGGTGATAGATATAGATCTATTTCACCCTTCTACATGTTGATATCCAGTTTTGCCAGCACCATTTGTTAAATATGCTTTCTTTTTTCCATTCCTTCATTGTTGATGGGAGTGCAAATTGGTACAGCCCCTTTGGATATCAGTATGGCGATTTCTCAGAAAATTAGGAAACAACCTTTCTCAAGACCCAGCAATACCACTTTTGGGTATATATCCAAAGGATGCTCAATTGTACCATAAGAACATGTGCTCAACTATGTTCATAGCAGCATTATTTGTCATAGCCAGAACCTATAAACAACCTAAATGCCCCTTGACCAAAGAATGGATAAGGAAAATGTGGTACATTTACACAATGGTGTACTACACAGCAGAAAAAAAATAATGACATCTTGAAATTTTCAGGCAAATGGATGGATCTAGAAAACATCATATTGATAAAGGTAACCCAGACTCAGAAACACAAATATCATATGTACTAACTCATAAGTGGCTTTTAGACATAAAGCAAAGAAAATCAGCCGATAATTCACAATCCCAGAGAACCTAGACAGCATTGAGGAGCCTAAGAGAGACATGCATGGATCTAATCTACATGAGAAGAAGAAAAGACAAGATATCCTGAGTAAATTGGGAGCATGGGGACCATGGGAGAGGGTTGAAAGGGAGGGGAGAGGCAGGGAGGGGAGTGAAGAAAAATGTATGGCTCAATAAAATCAATTTTTAAAAACTATTGAGTGAGAGAGAGAGAGAGAGAGAGAACTGGTACAAGTATGTGTTCTTCAGATTCAACAAAATTGAAGCTCAGAGCATGGCCACCAACATGACATTTCTCCTTCACATGCCTAGGTCCCCGACTGACCCCACTGTAACCTCTGTTTACCTTTTGTTTTACTGGAAAGTGAATACCTTTTCCTACCCCAGGCACGCCCATCTCCCTCCCACTACACCCAACACACAGGCACCTTTGACCCCAAAGGAACCAACAACCTCCCCAAGTCTCATGACCTTAGTGGCAGGACAGGATGAGACACTGAAACTGCATTGCTTATCTCTGAACCCTTGGGCAACACATTTCTCACTATTTTTAAGCTTTCTGCCCCTTCCTTTCCCAGTCTTGCCTTTCCCCTGCTTCAGCTCCCTATTCAGCTCGTTGGTCAGCTCAGCTATTTCAGTTTTGGGTTGAATGGTCTAGACAGGAACCAAAAGATGCACAGTCTGCATATGGGTCCCCTTTAGGGATCACCATTTTCCAAACAACACAGGGCAGAGAAGGCTGGGGGATGGAGGAGCTTTAACCCATCAGGGCAATCCCTCTCTACCACCAAACACAAAAGCCAGTAAGCGATGCTGCTTTGTCAACTGTCTAAGAGCACTGCTAGAATTATCTTTAGACATTAAATTCCTTGGCTTTCCTTTTTGCCCCAAGAGAATATTCTGGAACCATGGACAATTTCTAAGTTGTATTAGAGCAAACAGAAAAGCTGATTTGGGTAGGCTTTTCTACTCTTGACATATTTTTTAAAGACTTATTTTATTTTTATTTATGTTTGTGTATGTGTGTATCTAGAAAGGGAGAGACAGAGAAAGCGCATGTGCATTTAGGTGCCCACAGAGATGCTCTGAAGAGGGTGTCAATTCCCCTGGAGTGAGAGTCTTAGGTGCTGTGAACATCCTGACAGGGGTGCTAGGAGTCAAACTCTGGTCCTCTGGGAGAGCCGCACATGGTCTTAACTGTGGAGCCGTCTCTCCAGTCCTTTGGTGTGGCTTTTGACATACATTTTCCTAGCTATTGCTTGTAACAGCCTAACTCACAATCCAAGAATCTCTGGAGCACAGGACAGGTACACTTATTCAGAACACAGGCTTGTAGGACAGCCTGGGGGACGAGTGTGCTTATGTCTGTCAGAGGGCAGAGGAGACTCAAATGCGTGCCACTGACGATACAATTTTCAGATCTCTACATATCCCATTCCCTGTGATCCCATTGATAAAACAAGTCAGGTTACCATACTAATGCGGAGAGTAAACAGTGATCGGTTAAAGCCGTATGTGAGAGGTTAGTCACTCTGTCACAAGTCCTGAAGGAGGAGCACAGCACCCAGAGCCTCCTCGCCCTCAGGGGAGAGAAGGCATCAGGGGGATATAAACGTTTATAGAACTGCTGAACTCTCATGGTTCTTTGTCATGTAGCAAACCACGGCAGACTACCAAAAGGCTAGTAAGTATCAAAGTCAGGGTCTGGGGCTCCTGCCTGTCCTTGTTAACCACGACCTAATGCACACGTACCGAACAGATGAAGTCAAATGTAAGGACATGGACAAAAGAGCTATGTGCTGTGAAAACCTCTTAGAACCTTGTAGAGGAGCAAGTGATACTTTCAAACTGAACGTATTGCTGGTCTTATCAACATGGCTGTGAGGTCTTTTTTTTTTTTTTTTTAGTTTTTTTTTTTAGTTTTCTTCGAGACAGGGTTTCTCTGTAGCTTTGGAGCCTGTCCTGGAGCTAGCTTTTGTAGACCAGGCTGGCCTCGAACTCACAGAGATCCGCCTGCCTCTGCCTCCTGAGTGCTGGGATTAAAGGAGTGCGCCACCACCACCCAGCAACTGTAAGGTCTTAGAGAAAAGATTTGGTCCCCTTTGAGGCATATGCCTACAATAGTTTAGCAATCCCTACACCCCGTTGAAGAATTCCTACTAAGGTGCAGTTGATGGGTGACCTGAAGAATCAAGAAGACAGCTTTCAGAGGTCCCCCACCCTCACCCTGGAAACTGGTCCCATAATAACGGAAATCCCTCAGTGGATACTTTGGAAGAAGGCAGAAGGCTGGGAGTCAAGGCAGCGGACTGTCCCTGAACTCAGGAATGAGAAAGGGAAGAAGTGGCCTTGACGTTGACCACCGCTGAAGCCAATAAATAAACCAAGAAGCCGTGATGCGATGTGAGGAACTTCAAGAGGATCCCTTGGTGCCCACAGTATTCAAACTTTGGAAGTTTAGACTAAATGCTTCACCTTCCCAACTAGCCATGCTCAGCACCCCCTATCCTTCAAGCTTCTTCCCCAGTCATCTCTAACATGATCCAGCCAGAGCCAGCTTCAGCTTCCAAACACATCAGGCTCTTTCTGGCTCTTGCTGCCAAGTAGTCTTTTACCTCTGTCTGGATGCCCATCCTGTATCCTTCCCTTCTCCACCCACTAGCACCAATATTGCCTCCCAATCTCAGCTCAGACCCACACCTCCCTTCGAGGAAACTTGGCCTCAACTGGCTCCAACCCCCTCACCCCAGCAGAACAGGTGTTTCCTCCTGAGTGCCCCCATCGCACCAGGCTGCCATCCACAGCCTAGGTATCCCAAATCTATGCTTGAAGTAGCAAACATGCAAATCACTGATTCACACCAGTCTAGTTTCAAAGTGAAATACGTTGGCTCATGGATTCTAGGAAGGGTCAATTGTCCAAAGTGGGGAAAAGCTAGAGAGGCACTTAACTTTAGGATCCATGACTTGAATATTGTGTAAAACCTCCCTGTTTCATATTGGAACTTTTCTTTGCCTGCCCTTTGATTCTTCGCTATCTACGGCCTTGTTTGCAACCTAGAAATCCCAGGTTTTATGGCCCACTGCTCCCCCCATTGATGACGCACTGCTGGTCTTTCTTGGTCCCAGATAGAAAGTCCTGGGGAAGGATTCTGATTGGCTTAGCTCCTACCACCTGCCCACTGCCAGTACTGGTACAGTTTCTGAAAAGAGAGATAAGATGGTGACGACTGTGCCGCTGACTGTGCCATATCTCTGCCCGTATGTTTCAGACCCTGTGCCTATGTCAACTGGGAAAAGGAAGGAAGGCAGACAGCTCCCACCTGATCGCCTGCTACGAGTATAGTTGGCAAAGTCTTTAGGCGTCTGATGTCTGAAGCCAAAATGTCAGGATGACCATCCCAGCCTTACGACCTCGAGTCCTTCTGATCAGTCTTCTCTGTAAAGTGGGGACAGTAGGTCACTGACTGACTGGGGAGCAGCTGGGAGAATGAACACACAACATGAGAAACCAATGAGGCGCCGTGGTGCCTGCCACGGATTAAATACTCCCCTAAATCACTAGCTGCTGTTCTGAACATGGCCGTAAGTCAGAGCGGAAGGAATTATGTCTTGAAATGAAAGCATATAAAAATAATGATACGAAAGATCTCAGGCAATTAACACAGAGTGCGGGATCTAGAGACGGCACTGTCCGTGGAGACTCACCAGTGCATCCCTTAGCACGTGGGCAGCAATTATCAGAAGCAGCGGCAGATAAAAGGCATCGAAGTACACAGGAGGCGACCTGGTGACACTTCTGTCACCCGGCCACTCTGAGGCAGAGGCAAGAAGGATCAGTAGAGCCTACGTGTTCAATACCATCGTGGTTCATACAGTCAGATGCCATCTCAGGGAGAGAAGGGCGAAGCGGGGAAGGGGACAGGATGTGGAAGACGGAGACAGCAACAGAGTTGGAGACAGAGACAGGCTGATTTTTAGGAAGTAGGAAAAAGCATGGACCAAAATTAGGAGATGTGAAATGACAGAGAGACTCAAGAGATGCAGAAGTTTCTGTTCACACAGGGTTTCTAAATCTTAGCACTGCAGATACCTGGGATATGAGGTGTGGCTGGGAAGGAAATACAGATGGGGCCTGAAGGGATGAAGGCAGGGCTAAGGGATGCAGACTTTTTCCACTCACAGCGGTCACTGGAGGCTTGAGGCTGAGAACTGAGTGATGAGGTGTAACGTTATGCTGTGCACAGAATAAAGAACTTTTATTAGAGCCTCAGTGGCTAGAAAAATAAATGAAAACTCCTTCTTAGCTTCCTTTATGAGTCCATTTTTGTTAACGAAATCTTTCTCCATCATTAGAAAACAGTGTCATAGGTGCTACTGCAAATGGGAGACAGTGTTTGCCCCAGGACTGAGGAGAGCAGAGAATCATCCAGGCCCACTGTTAGCACCTCTCCATAGAATTCTAGCAGAGCACGTTAATACAAAATTCTTGGTTTGGGTTTTGTGTTTCGCTTTTGTTTTTAGTCTGATTTTGGCAGGGGTCGGGTGGGCACTGTTGTTTTACATATTGGCTTGAAGCACCTTTAAACTCCCCAGGAGAGCAGAGTGTGTGTCTAGGTTAACCGCATCCTAAAGGCCACCAGGGTGAGCTCTTTGGATGCAGGGTGATCCAGAATATGTATCGTTCTCAACTCCAGGGCGCTTTAAACCCATCTCGCCCATCTGAAAGCAATGTGAACAGCACAGACAGAGAAATACCAGGCAAGCCAAAGAAGAGATTTTAGGGAACTAAGAATTGCAGACGTAGACTAAATAAAATAAAAAAAAAAAACAAATCAAAGCAAGCAAATAAAGCCCAGAGCAAAGGCTGAGGGGTAGCTGAGGTGGTGAAGGACTCACTTCGCAGGCACAAGAAGTTCCATGGCCAGCACTCACATAAAAAGCCAGGAGAGTGCACATCTGTAGTCCCAATGCTCTGGGAATGGAGGCAAGAGGAGCCCTAGGGCTCAGCGCTCAGCTTAGCAGGTCTAGCTTACTTGGTAAAACCTCAGGCCAATGGTAAACCCTATCTCAAAAGAGTTACACACAGTATTCCTGAGACTGGTCTTCAAGATGCCCCCAGGCTGCCATACCCAAGCACCTACCCACACCAAGAAAGTGCTGCCTGCGACAGATGAATCTCCCAGATTCACAGAAACAAGAGCCCTTAAAGCACACCATTACCCCTAAAAAGAACCAACATCTGGACTCCTGGATCTTGGCAAACATCATCTCAAGCATTGCCAAGGAAAACACGCACGCGGGGTGCTCCCTCAGCGCTGCAGCAGCCAGCAGTGAGGTTACTATTCACCCAGTTCACAGAAGAGCAAACTGAGTCAAGGGGAGGCCAGAGCCTGAGGCGCCCCAGGTAGAACGATGCTCATAGCTGTGTCCGTATTGGTGGACACGCCTGAGCAGAGCAGTGACTACAGAGGTACGGGGTCAAACTAGAAGCAGGTACAGAAAGGTGAGCCCGCTCGTTTTTTCTGGTATATTTTTGCTATTTTGCAGCATCACACACACACACACACACACACACTTTCCAGTTTAAATAAAAAGCATATTCCAAAGCTAACTGAGTGGGAGTAGTTGATTCTTCACTGTCTCCAGTCACTGGCCTGTCACTAGAAGAAACTACAGTTTCCCATCTCTTCCTTGGTGTTCCACAGGCTTTCAGAGGTTCCCTCTCTTCTAAGAATGGGGTTGTTGGCTCTGTACCGCAGTCCAGGTGAGCTGCCCCTGAGTCTGGCACTGTGCCTGGAGATGCTTTTTCCCACCCCTCACCCTCCTCCCTTGCCACAGCTGCAGAGCCCTAGATCTGGGCTTTTACAGAACTTTAGCCTGCTTTATTTTTTAATTGTTGACCTCCAAAGCCTCCTGTTTGCATCTGTTTATTAAATGGCCAACTCAGCTGTGAAATGCCCTTTATGGTGTTGTTTTATTGGTGGGCCATTCAGGAACCCAGCCCCACACAAACAGGATAAATATTTTTCTTTGCAGCACACACCCCATGTTGGGAGCCACAGAACAAGGGGAGAGAGGAGTTTGTTTATGAGCTCTTCATTCATTCCTTGGAGAGGAACTGTGAAATGTAACCCTCACATTCCGCAGGACAATCCCCCCCACCCCCACCACCCGGCCAGCTTGAGCTCATTTGGAGGTGTGATGTTCCACTCAAAGGGTGGCTGTTAATTTTATTGACCAAATTTGGAAAGCAGGGAGCTCCATAATTAAACGGGGATTCTGGAAGAGCAATGGCCATTTTGGGTTCTGGAGAGTGGTCACAGGCACGTTTGGTTTTGGTTGTTGTTGAGTGTGTGTATATGTGTGTGTTTTGTTTTTGCTTCACCCTCTTGGAGGAAACTTCAAACCCCAGTGCTAATTTCTAAAGATTTGCTGCTAGGTGTCAGTAAGCATACAATTCTTGTCTCCAATCTGCCCTGCAGGCAGTCCTCTCCCAGAAGGTCACTGCCACATTACAGAGTAAAACCAGTGTGAGCCAGTGTGGTGGTCCCAAACTGGGTCTCCCTGACTCTGGAGCCCAGGATTCTGAACCACATCACCTTCCTGCCTCCATCTTTGTATTAACTATAAAGTTATCGCTGGAAGCTTGGATGCAACTGGAATTTTCAGTGATTATGAAGCAGATTCTCCTTGCTTTGTTCATGCCCAGAACAAGAAAGAGATGAAAGAGTTAAAGATCTGTCTCATGCCTCCTCCTCCAGTCTCCCACCCCATCCCTCATGGATGTCCTCAAAGAAAAATACCTTTAACTCCCAAAGAATTGACAGACAATTCCCCCTAGCCCCATCCACTCTGTGCCTCAATCCAGAGGCAGATTCACACCAATATGAGTTGGCACAGCATATTGGTAACTTAGCGGGGTGTTTACCCAATGCTAACCTTGAACTGGGCCGCAGAATGAATGGACCCTGTCAATATTTGGACTTTGAGGGGGCTGGTTTATAACTGCTTAGACTCATCTCTGTATTGCGCTTTGAAATCTGACTTTGCCATGTTGCTCCCAGGCCTCCTCCTTTGCTTGCTTTTGGACAGGCTATTTAGGGATATTTCCTTTGGAAGGGATGTTAGGGGCTGTGGGGAATGAGTGGAGACAAGTTGAGAATATCACAATGTGATTTGGAAAAAAGAAATGTAACCCAAGTAGCGAAAACTCCACCATGGAGCAATGTTATTGTTGGCTGAATGGTGGGGACCATCTGGATCTCCCAGAATGGGGGGGAGGGGTGGGGGGTCTGCAGTGTACAGATGCTTCTATTGTTGGTGGTGCAAGCTTGTAAATAGTTAAAATATTTACCAAGGCACCTCCGAGCCGGAGCTATCCCATTTTATTATTTATACCTTTTCAGAGGGACAAAAATGGAGGTGTCCACTAAACGTGATGGATTAGGCTTATAAACAGCCATTATGGCCGTCAAACCTCACATGTCAGCTCCTCCTTTGTGTCCGTGCATTTCTAAGCTAACCAGTGATCCATGCATAAGATAGAAGGTTAAGAATGCAGAGGAAAGAAGTGTGGACTGCAAGCAAGATGCATCTTCTGCTGATTAGAAACACAGCTGTAGAAAGTGAGGAAAACGCCTGGCCAGAGGCGAGAAAGGGGACGAGTATGCGTACATTTCTGCGTGTGTGTGTGTGTGTGTGTGTGTGTGTGTGTGTGTACGCTTACAGAGACAGGATCTGAGAGGAGTACAAACCCTAAGTGTACACACATGTCTGCAAGCACGCATGCGTGTGCATGTGTGTGCGTGTGTGTGCGCGTGCGCACGCGCGCATGTGCACCCACAGAAGACAAGATCTGGGAATTGTACAAACCCTTGCAATCTGACACGTTGCTTCCATTCTCACAATCTGGGCTGGAAACCTGCAAGGCCTCTACCTGCCAGCATCCCTCAGCTGTTTCCTTAGTGATCACAGCTGGCTTTTGTTTTCCCAAGATAAAAATCAGGAAATGCAAAAATTAAATAGGATTTGAGAAGCAGAAGGATGGGCCCTGGGTCAGAGGGAGAGAGGTGAGCCAGCAGGTACCAGGAGTTGTTGACAGAGGATGATCTCATCTTGTGGTGGATAAGTTAAAAAACAAAAATAACTTAAAATAGTGTCATCGGGAAGAGGCAACCCACACTGCAGGTGATCCCGTGCCGTGACTAGAAAACAAACTCCTAGAAAGTTAGGTTGAAGCAAAGAAGATAATGCTCATGACAAAGTTCATTGCAATTCCTAGGAGGGTTCATTGTCAGACTGGTTGGTGGGGGAAATGGCATTTTCTTGCAGGTAGGAAGAAAGGGCAAATTGTGTTATTGTTGGCCCTGGGTTGCTGCATGTGTTAGGGTAGTTTCTGTGAAAAAAGTCGACTTCTTACCCTGCAAGTCCAGCTCCTTTTCTCTGTTGGTCCCTGACTTCCTGCCCTGTACAAACTCAAACCTGCAACTCTGTTCCTTGTTCTTTTAAAGGGAAGCTGTGCAATTAACAGGCACAGGGTTTTAGGAGACAGCGATGCTCAGCAAGGCCAGAATCTCCTCTGACAGCTCTAAACATAGACTGGAATTTTAATTTGAGTGAACTGTTGCCTAGCTGTCTTCTCCAGAGATCTCAGGAAGAAATTATGACCTCACTTATTTGTTTATTTATGCTGTTACTTATTTATTGTGGGCTCTTGCATGAGAACTTACTCCTGTAACAAGTGGAAGATTTATTTCTATGTATTCCTCTGTGGTTCGTGCAAATGAGAGAGAAGAGAGCATTTGGAAAACACAAATACCCACACAGACTTCCTTTACAGGTGAGCAGACTGGGGGCTCCTCTACCCTCCCGCTTGGCTCTCCGGGCACTTTAACCATCTCCTGGAGTGATGTCCTGCTCTGCGTCATCTTCAGACTGATGTCCCCACATTAGTATGCTGGTACATCTACTGGTTTCCTTCTGTAAATACTGGGGATCTGAATCACACCACTGTGGTGGCCAGAGATGAAACACTCTTTCCAGAAAAGAAAAAGAAACAGAAACACATTTTCTCACTAGATCTCTCTCCTCTGCGGTGTCACAGCTACCAGATGACAATCTGGCTCGGTGGGGAGCGTCCTCTATAAAGTGAACACCCTTTTGTGAGTCTCTCTAAGACAGCATTTTTTTTTGTCTTGTCTTTGCAGACATAAGTAGCGATAATAATTAATTCTTGCCAGCCGGGCCTTCAAATAGGATCACAAAAGGCGTGTACATGGTGCCCTGGGTAAGCTCTAAAACACAGCCAGCCACACCAGCTTGCCCTGAATTCCATCCCCCTCCCATGAGATTTCTCCTATTCAGGGAGGAATTAGAACTTTTGGGAGTTTGAAAGTTAACAAAGCAAAAGGAACATGGAGAGTGCCTGTGAATTACACCAAACGGTTTGGCCGTCTAGCTAAACCTTGTCTGTACTCACACACAGATGGAAGGCACATAAGCTATCTACCCGCACTTTACACCTCAGTGCAGCCCAGGCAGGATCAGGATGGCTCCTGTAGTTGCCACTTTCCCAGCTCCCCCCCCCCCCC
>PVIU01022723.1:0-11915 GCA_004026605.1 Ondatra zibethicus | reverse complement strand
AAAATACCGGGTGCCTAACTAAATTTCAATTTCAGGTTACCAGCGAATGCGTTTTAGTGGAAATTTGTCTTCAAGCCCAGTTTGGGGGCACACGTCTCTTTCTCTGGAGCTTCCCGACTCTAGGAGAATGATGACCTGGGGCATCTTAGAAGGGAAGGGCTGAGTAGGATCTCTGCTGGCCAGGCTGCTCAGTAAGGCAAAAGAGTTCTCTGAGGAAAGTTCCATGTAGGCCAAGAAGGCAAGGGGAGACTGTCACAGGCTGTCACCTACACAAACATAACATCCCAGCCTCAATACTAACTCACAGGAACCCAGTGAGATAGAATTTACATCCTCCCCATTTTACAAATGAGACAGAATTTAGATCATATAGTATATAGCAGTCATGCATCTATAAAATAGATATTCAAGCCACACCATCTGCTACCGGGCTTCTGGAAAAAGGTGATCCCAAACCACCATATAAACAGTTTTAGGGTAAAGGGGACACTGATGCTGAAATGGAAAGGACTGCATCTTCCCCACCTGCCCAGAGCCTCTGCCTATGCAAGCCAGAGCCCCAGAGTGTGCTTGGTGGGCCCAGTGAGGATCTCAGTGCTGGAAGTACAGTGGGCAGGGATACGCCTGTGCTCAAGGGGGGGTGGAACAATGTACCCATCGAGAGCTCTCCCTACCCCAGGCTCACTCTCCACAGACAGGGCCAGAGAGAACTGAGAAAGAAGTATTGAGAACACAGGCCCAGATGAGGAGCCCTGGGGAGAGAGAGAGAGAGACAGAGAGAGAGAGAGAGAGAGAGAGAGAGAGAGAGAGAGAGAGAGAGAGAGAGAGAGAGAAAGAGAGAGAGGGGGAGAACACATTTTCTGATTTAAAGACCACCCAGGTGTGTGCTGGCCTGTCCCCATTTTAGGGTCTTAGCCTCTTCTCAGTAAGAAAAGAAACAGATGTGGCCCCCATTCATCCATAATGGAGGCAGAAGGGAGGGGGGCCTGGGTAGTGGGCAAGCGCCAAGCTGTCTTTGGCCCACAGTCTGTCTTCAAAAGATGGGAACATTAACTGCCGTAGCGTCGAAGCCCTTTGGCTGTCGCCTGCCCACTCAAGGACCATCACGTAGTAGGGAGCTAAGGTGCGCATGCTCCGTGGCAGAGGCACTAAATGATGCATCCAGTGGTGTGGGTAGCCATGGAAGACCGCCTGGCCTGGGGATTCTGGAGCCAGACCAGATAAGTTTCACTTCACTGGCGTCATCAGTGGACAGAGTGGGGGTGGCATGCTTGCTTCCCTCCCTCAGCCCTCTTTTTCCCAGACCCGGGTCAGTTTGGCCTATTCGGAATAATTATCTCCAAAGGCGGGGGTGGGGGGGATCCTGTTCAACAAATCTAGCGGCTTGTAGACCGTGGTCCTCTGCTTATTCAGCCTTCCCCTCCCAACCAGTCCCGCAAATCTCTGTGGTTATGAGTCAATGATCAGACAGGAGAAGGGCACACTTGCTATAGTGGAGGAGGATTGGGCAGGGCTCCGGGCTTTGATGCTGCTTCTATTACATCCTGAATACATGAAAGAACATAGGCGGGAGAGGAAGAATTATAAAAGGGCAAAGGAAGAAAATGTTATTTTTCTTCAAGGAAAAAAAAAGTTGAAGGGGGGTAGAAGTGTCTGGTTTGCAATATCCCTAGTAACAGCCACACATATCTCTGGGAGATAAAAGCTGGTTACTGATTTAAAGCAGCGCCTTCTGGGACTCCCAGGAAATAATGGCAGAGGCAAAGAGGCGTGTTTAGGAGGGGACTGATACTCAAACAGCAATGTCCGTGAAGCTGGGGTTAATTACAGGAAAGACGTCCAGGGTAATTGCCCAAAAACAACACAAGGAGCCAAGCTTCACTTCACAGGCTCTATGTCACTTCAGAAAGACCCCAGACAGTAGCTGATAGGCTGGGGGGGGATCCCCAGGAGGGTCCTCCAGAGAAGCACGGTCCAACTTAAAGGGGTACCCCAGCACCATCTCCACCCAAGGCCGGCACGGCTCCTTCTCTGCGTAGCCTCTGAAAATTTACCTGTAAACAAATCGCAAGTGACTTCCTGCTTGCCACACTGCAGAGAAATTACTAGTTTGGTCTCCAAGAAAGATAGAAGCCCTCCCTAAACCGTCAGCTAAGTAAAATCTAGCTGGGAAGGAGGCGGGTAGATACTTCTAAACAGTTTCTACAGGGGGTGGGTCTCACCCGGACCCTCAGTGAGTGCTTTGTTTCTAGACCATGCCCCCTTTAAGAGAGTAAAGAATGCATTGTAACCATATGGCAAATACCACTTCAGATAATTAAGCCCAGAGACCCACCACATTCTGCAGAGGTGGGGGAAGGGTTAGCAACTGGTCCAGGACACCTGAGCTAGGAAGATTTGGGAAGCACTTAGAGATGTCTATAAAGTAAGACCTCCATCCATTAAGAAGCACCCACTTGCCTGCACCCTGTGTCATCCCTACCTCAGACGAACTCATAAAATTTCAGAGGATTGGGTTGGAGACCCCAGTGGTTAAGACCATTTGCTAATATTCAAGATGAATGGAGATTTGCTCCCCCAAGGGATTTTAGTTCCTACCACCCATGTCCAGTGGCTCACAGCCTCCTGTGACCACCACTTCAAGGGAGCCAACACCCTCTTCTGGCTTCCGTGGGTACCCACATCCGTGAGGCACGGCACACACACAGAGGGAGACACACAAAAGTAGAAATAAGAATAAAGCTGGCTAAGTGCTTCTCAGAGGCGGGTGGGAGGCACCTACTATCTGTACTTTGGGGAAGCTAAGATTGGAGAATGGAAAGTTAGAGGCCAGCCTGGGCCACACAGGGAGACCTTGTCTCAGAAAAACAAGCAAAACTGTCAGAGAGATGGAGATAGGAACCCTTTCTGCTCTTTCTGGAAGGACCAGCATGGAAAAGCTTCTCCAGACCGTCTGCATGGCCCTTTCAGTGGCTGTCAAGGTGGGTCACGGGGGATGGACATGGATCACACTGTTAATCTCAGAGACTATAGTTAGTCATTAATCACACACACTTAATCCTAGGCATGCTGACTGGTCATTAGTTAAAAGCAGAAGATACACAGAAATTAGTGGATGCTAACTTCAGATCCTAACATCCTAGGCCAGGCTCAGTTTCCCCACTTAAAAAGCAAAAAAGTAAAGCAGTTGATGCCTCCCTGTGGCCCCAGCACCCATACCTGATTCTCTGAAACTCAGGTGCCCCTCAAACACGTCATCTGAACTCAAGGGCAGGGACCTACTTCACAGGATTTTTTTTTCATCTCAAATAATACCTTCTACCATCGTGAGAACTTAATAAATAAATATTTTGAATGCATTCATTCATGCATGATTGAACAACCTTTATGGCTCTTTCTTTGCTTGTTTACAATAAAAGATTTGTGGGTGGGTCCTGGAGAAATGCTTTTTTCTTTAGATCCTATCAACTCGCTTCCAAAGATGAAATAAGAATAAATCGCTGTAATAACTAACATTTATTTCGCACAGGCACATTACTTACTGATCTGAATTATGTCTCAATGCAGTCCTGTAGAGGAGCAGCCATTCTGATTTTCATCCCAAGGAGGGGGGAAAGAAAACAGAATCTGAGGGATGAGTTGTGTGGTGAAAAGACTGTGAAGTCAGGCCCAGACCTCTGTCTTGGAACTAGAGAGTTGAAGCGTATTCCTTAAACGCATGGAGGATTTTGCTGCAACCGTGGCTACTGACCTGCAGAGTGTTCTTGCTCGAGTCATTGCCCCTGACTGGGTCAAAAGGTACCTCTAATGAGCTACATGGCAGTGGCATCTGAAAGGAAAAGTATCAGCTAGCCCCAAGGCCAAGTTCTCAGTACAAAGGAGACTTCTTTGCCCCAGAGAGACGGAGGGAAAGGAACAAGAGACAAAGACAGGAAGTAAAGGAAAGAGGAGAAGGGGAAGGGAACATGAAAGGGGGCACTGTAGGGACAAAGAACTGCCTCTAATTAGAGGGGAGACAGACGTGGTACATAGAAAAACAGCAGTTTACAAAGGTGCAAGGGATACCCCGTGTTAGGATGAGGTGTTTAATTTTAACTGGGTATGTTAACTCAGTGGGCCAAAGGGGACCTTTGATTGCTGAACTTCAATACTTTGAAAGCCAGATGTTGATAGTCAGCCTCAGGAGGAGGGATGGGCCAAATGAAGGAAAGTAATCTAACAGTTTTTAACAAGGCAGAGGGAATGAGGGAGGGGGCAAGGCCTGCCAAGACATGCTTCCCATGCTCAAGTAGGTCAGAGTCCCTTCAGCATCCCCTTTATCCGAAGACTGACATCTCAGTTTTCCGGGCTCATGCCTCAGGTCTCAGATGCAGGAGACCCTCATCATAAAGCCCTATCAACTGCCAGCACCACCCACTGCCCAGCAAGACAAAGCTCTGGTGTAGTCTGCATACATCATTGTGGGAACTGGACTTGTAGCTCTTTCTCCTCGGGATCAGTGATCACATCTACCTCGTCCATCACGGTGTCACACTCTCAGCAATGCACTGCCAGGCTAGAACATGGACTCGCCACTCGAAAGTGCTTCACAAGCCTTTGTAGAGGCCCCTCCAGCTTCAAAAGGTCCAGACCATGGACAACCAGCCCTCATAAGGCCAAAGCACCTGAGTGTGGTCACCTAGAAATGGTTAGAGCCCTAACAGAGGATTTTTAGTGATCAAAACAAGACGAAACCGAGGAGACAATTTGCTTAGGTAAGCATGAGCCATCCCAGCCTGCCAAAGAGTGGGTCATTCTGCAGACGTTCCCCCAAGGAAAACGGCAGGAAGAGCTGCTCTCTACCCATCCATTCTCTTTCTCCCCGGGCAAAGCTGCAGGTGGGCCTTGGCAGGGGCGGGAGGACGTCTGGGATCAAATGCTGCAGGCTTGGCAATTGAACAACCCAAGCCCGACTGGTAAGTAAGGGAGTGGCCATATGAAATGCACATAAGTCGCAAGGAGCAGATGGCAGCAATGAGCATGCTCTGGGGAGGAGGCACCTTTCTGCTTGTACACCAGAGCAATGCTAAAGGTGCAATGCAGGAGAGTCCCTCCCAGCTGGTTGAGCACGCCCCGCCCCCTTCAGTTGGCCAGGATGACTGCCTCCCTTTCAAGCGCACTCCACTCATCCCCCTCTGCTACCTCCTCCTCCTTCCTTTAGTCACATACCAGATGCACCTCACAGAGCAGACCCCAAACTCCAGGTGGCAGAACCTCAGATTCATATAAATTAGGCTGAGGAACACTGTACAGACGCATTTTTTTTTTGTCTAAATCATGCAAAAATAGAACTTTCTCAGGGGCATAAATCTGGTCCAAATCTAACCCTGAATGCGCAATTGACTGTATAGCTTACAGTGAAAACAGAATTATCTAGAAGTCTTTTGCTTCCAAAGAGCAAGGCCCACTTTTTATCTAAATCTGAGAGATTTATTTGCCATCTCAAAAACAGCGCAGAAGTTGCAACGTTGCAAAGGGAGCAGATGCAAGGCCTGATTCATCAGACAAATGCAGCATGCCCAGCAGACGGTATAAGCATCGCCCAGCAACACACCAACTCATTCATCCCAGTGGCAGCTGAGTCTCCGTGTACACAGGTCACTGGAGTTTGCACAGTTAGCCTCTCTGAGGGCGGTCTCTGTTCTCTTTTTCCATAGTCTCAAGTAAGAGCAGGGAAATGAGAGAAGAAAATTGATGGCACTGGGGGCAAAAGGCTTGATAGTGCAGTTAGCCAAGAACCCCTCTCAATAAGCCCTCTAATTATGTCACATTGCGTATTATAATAAAAGCACTGCTTTCCTGGGATCAATAAAAGACGCTGTCTTCAGTCTGTGATTGTTGTGGGATATTGCACACACTGGGTGAAGATGTATTGCTCTGATCGGTGTAATATAAAGCTGATAGGCAGGAGACTATAAGTGGGACTTCCAGGCAGAGAGAGAACTCTGGGAAAAAGAAAGGCGGAGTCACCAGTCAGATGCAGAAGAAACCAGATGTACAGTAAGGAGACAAGGTGACGAGGCACGGGGAAGAATGTAGATTTAAAAAAAAATATGGGTTAATTTAAGTTATAAAGACTAGTTAGGAACAAGCCTAAGCTAAGACCGAGATTTTATAATTAATAACAAGTCTCCTCTGTGTCATTATTTGTGGGTTGGTGGCCCGACAAGCAAGTACTACAATATGTAATTTCTTCATTTATCTCAATTTTTTTTCCATTTTGTCATGGAAGTAATATGACAACTTTGATGTTCTGATTGTCTCTGCTGCGGCAAATTTACACTGGTGTATAGATGTGTGAGACCCCACACTTAGGAACAGCTGCCACCAACCAATCCCACCACTCTACAGGATGGCTTTGGGAACCTGAAAATGGCCGGGTAGGAGCAGGGATACAGTTATCTCTTCACGAACACTCTTTTAATTCCCTGCCATTAAACTAATTCAATTCACAGTTACCAAGGAGCTCAGAACAACAACCAAAGGGCTGCATTCCTCAAAATACAAAGGGACAAATGTTCCCTTGGGTAGATAGAAAAAAAATGACACTGGGTACCTCAACCTTGATTCTTACAGCAAAGTTTCATATGCTGATGAGGTTTTTTTTTGTTTTGTTTGTTTTTTAATGCATCATGTTCCCAATTTTTATTCAGTGACAGTGGATAATTGGGCATTTAGGTATAAAATGAAAATAGCTGGGGTAGAGTTCAAGAAAGGAGAGTTCATGGGGACTGGACAGGGATGTGGCATTTTCAATCCAGTAAAGTAGAGCAGAAACTCACCTGGTGGTGGTGAAGGGCCCAGACTGCGCTCCAACTGGGGTGAAAGGGTGATGGGAACAAGAAGTATCTGAGTCACTGCAACGATGGTACCCTAGCTTCCAGCCTAGTGCCATCAGGATGCCATGTTTCAGGCTTCCTGGGGCTGACCTCAGCGCTGTCCCCCATGCTCTTTGGAGGGTCTGTTATGAGCAGCAGGACTCCACCCCCCAGCTGCCTGACAGCATCCTATAATGTAGAGTCTACACTCCACCACAGGACCAGCGCCTGCCCTTCCTCTAGCAAACGCCTACCCCTCCTCGCAGGCTGAGAATCCAGCTTTCCTGTTCAGAAAGCTCTTTTCCACCCTCTGGAATGATTCACTCCTCTGAAGATGGCTGAGATTATCATCACAAACCCTAGCTCTCACACAGGTGATGATGGTTTGTGTCTGTTTCATTTGAGCCTGTGGTTTTTAAATGTGCACATTTCATACTGCAATGGACATGGCCGGTCCTCCTGAGCACCAGGAGGTCTACATAGGCTGGACTCAGGTCTTACAGTGTTGGATTGTCTCTCCATCCTTTTACAGGGAGAAGATGCTGCAAAATAAGCCTCCTCCCAACCGTGTATTAAAGAAAATGTGTCAGTGTGGCTACAGTCAAGTCATGCCACAGCAAGAAGGAAAGATGTCTGGAGTATTGAATAAAGCATCCAACTCTCTTGTCTTTGACTGAAGCTGAAGCAAAGGCTCTAGGCTTTTCCTAATGACAGCATAGGCCTCGCCTATGGTGAGGTTCCTCAGTGTGCCAGGCAGGCAGTTTGTTAGCTTGTACTCCTCATTCCCCACTGGAAGGTGTGCACAGGAAGGCCACTTCAGAGATGCCCAGGTCCCTGTTGAGTTCCTTGTATGAGTGTCTCAGACGAGGCATTCTCTTCTGGTCAAAGAGTCGGTCACTTCAAAAGTCAGTTGTGAAACCACTCACCTGCCAATGCCACTCACCTGCCTGGTGACCTTAGAAAACCTCTGAGCTCCTTCTCAGTTTAGAAATAGGTATAATGAGGACCACAGCAACAGCAATTAGTGACCCTTCTGTGGTTTTCTGAATGTGAGATGAGAGTTTGGATGTGAGGGAACTCTTATCAATGTACGATATATATAATAGATATAGCTTCAGCTACTGTGTTGATTATGGTAACCAGAAAGTGGCGACTACACCCTCAGGTGCTGTATGAGGGCCTTGACAGACAAATTATCACCTAATGATTACAACTACCCCCAGAGTCAGGTACCCATCTCATGGTCACTTAACATACATGGAATCAAAACTCAGAGAGACCGAGAAACTTGTCCAAAATTGTCTTCAGGCCAGATCTGAATCTGCTAGTATCTCTGTCAACACCAGAGTTTGTTGGGAGGGGTGATGTGGGAGTCTCCTTCTGTGTGCTGTGATTACCATTGATGAATAAAGAAACTGCTTTGGACCTATAGCAAGGCAGAACATAGGTAGGCAGGGAAAACTAAGCTGAATGCTGGGAGGAAGAAGGGTGGAATCAGAGAGAAGCCATGGAGTCATCAGAGTCAGACATGCCAAAACTTTAGCGGGTAAGCCACAGCCACGTGACGGTACACAGATTAATAGAAATGGGTTAAATTAATATGTAAGAGTTAGCCAATAAGAAGCTAGAGATAATGGGCCAAGCAGTGATTTAATTAATACAGTTTCTGCGTGATTATTTCGGGTCTAAGTAGGCCGGACATCTGGGACAAACAAGCAACCCCTCCTCCAACAGGAGCGGGTTTGGGTTTTGGTTTTGTTTAAGTCAAGGTCTTCTTCTGGGCTAGTTTGCAACTTATAGAGACCGGCCTGTCTCTGCCCTCTGAGTATCTGGGATTAACGGTGTGAGTTACCACATACAACAATGCAGTTCTTTAAAGGGAAATCACTCAGTAGTTGCGTTGGTAGTGCCATCATTGTTAGGCCGTATCATGAGGAAAACCCTGTGGTCAGCACACCACATGTGTTTGGTCTTTTTACCATGGTTACAAGCTAGAAAACTTTTCATCTCCTTTTTATATTTGTTGTTGGTTGCATGGTTGTGGGGAAATGTCATAGGTTTTATTTTGCTAGAGGATTGAAAATTAGTTGGCTTAGTGGGCTTAAGGATGTGATTACTCCATGATTTCAAGCTCTGCTGAACTACTACTATTTATGATGAGTTTCTGTAGGTGTCAGTGTCTACGGGGAAAGTAAATGAAAGGTGAAGGTATGAAAACTGTTGTTTGCTGGGAAGCACTAGGCATGGGATTTGAACCTAAACATTCTTTCACTGTAATTATACTCTATTCAACCTCTGCTCTGGCCTAGGATCGACCACCCCTTAATGTCTTGGATATGATTCCCATAAAATAAGATAAAAATGGTGTAACATGAGGGCCTGCTAGTTGGGGTTTCTGTCCTGCCCAGTTCCCCACAGCTGGCAAGCCCCAAAGAAAAAATCACACAGAGAGTCTACATTAGGTTATAAACTGATTGTCCCATTAGCTCAGGCTTCTTATTAGCTCTTTTAGCTTGTATTAACCCATTATTCTTATCTATGTTAGCCACATGGCTCAGTACCTTTCTCAGTGGGGCAGGTCACATCCTGCTTCTTCGGTGGTCCAGGCACGAGTGCCAAGAGAGCTTCCTGCTTCCCAGAATTCTCCTATTCTCCTTGCTCTGCCTCTACTTCCTGTCTGGTTGTCCCACCCATACATCCTGGCTAATGGCCAACCAGCGTTTATTTAAATTATGATTGACAAAATACAGACAATTCTCCTGCACCAAAATGGTACGTTAGACTACTCAATATCCATCTAATATGTAGCTGTATATGATTTTAGTTCTCCCATGACATGTGGTTAGATGACATCAATTTTCCTAACAAATATTAAGAAGTCACTTACATGAAATTCCACACTCATGGCAAGGAAGGAGATAATTACAACTCCAGGTATTTCCAGAAGCCATGACCCTCTTAGACTCTATTCCCTTATGCTGGGTCCTGGAGGAGTGAACTGATGGGCACCTAGTCTTTGGATCCAGTATTTAAACCTTTGAAAAGGATCAACCAGTGCACAGCTGCCTTTCAAGCTCCTGGACTCCACTGGTTAGCTTTTTTGTCAACTTTGCACAAGTAAGGGTCATCTTAGAAGAGGGCACCTCAGCTGAGGAATTGCCTCCAAAAGGTTGGGCTGAAGGAGAATTTGTCAGGCATTTTCTTGATTAGCGATTGACATGAGAGGGCCCAGTTCACTGTGGGCAGTGTCATCCCTGGACAAGTGGTTCTGGCTTATGTAAGAAAGCACTCTAAGCAAGCCATGGAGAGCAAGCCAGTAAGAAATACTCCTCCATAGTCTCTGCCTAGTTTCTGTGGCCTTCAAGACAAATACACTACCCATCCCATTGCTTTTGGACAATGGAAAACAAAGACCAAAATTGGTACCAGGAGTGAGGTATTGCTGTGACAAACCTGACCATGATTTTTGTGGAAGATTGTTAGAGTTCAGCACTTTGGCCTGGAAAATCCCTTGAACATTCAAAGTTTAATAAGATATTGTAGGAACTTGGAAGACAATGTCAACCACAATGCAGGTGATAGATCCCTGACTTGTAAAGTTTCAGAGGAAGTTTGACCATGTTGTTAAGACTCTGTTTGGGCTGTTGATGTGATATTTTGAATAAAAAGAAAATCTGTATTTCTGACCAACTATAGCTAAATAATCTGCTATGACTAACAAGAGACTAGAACAACTAAAGTGAACCCTTTTCTTTATAAGAAAGCAGGATACTGCTTAGTTGTGACTGGGAAATTAGCTGTGATTAAGATGAGACCAGAATCACTGAGGTGAAATATCCTGGATAATATTTCCTCAGGGTCAGTACCCAGAAGCTGTGGCTCAAAGAGGACCATAGCTGTAACCAGACTTGGTAATGTGTGGTGTTTCCCAAGTTGTGTTGGTTTTGAGGACATGAGGCATCATAGAGAGAAGCTGAGGTTTTAAAGGTCTCTGGTGAACGTGCAGCCTCCATTGCAGTGGGAAACCCCAGAAATGAAGGGATAATGGAGAGAACTTGAGACTTAACACCATGTGGCATGGTCAGAGTGCCTGAAGAGACACCAAGAGAGTCTCTTAGTCATCCATTCCAGGTACCATGGAGACCCAGGAGAGTGGACATTCCAGCACCATGGGACAACTACCAATGTGAGTGGTAGCCATAGAATGGAGTAGCCTGAGTCTATGAAAATAGTTATGTGTACAGCTATGCCAGAACTGAGAAGTAAAGCCGCTAAGATCTTTGGAGCCAGAAAAATGGTCAGTGACTCCCAGATGTCTGAGTTTCGCACACTAAGCTTTTTACACTGTTGGACTTTCATTTTGCTCTGATTTGATTGTGATTATGCCTTGGTATAAAATTCTCTCTTGGAATAAAAAGTATGTAGCCTTGTTTTATTTTTCAGAAACCCACAGTTCAGAGGCTGGTCTTCTTTTGGAGAGACTTTGGATATTTTAAAGTGACTGAACTTTTAAAGACTGTGGGCCTTTTTAAAAGTTGGAACAGGTTTAATATTGTGATAATGATATTAATATGAGCTGTGGGGATAATCAAGAAAGGAAAGGTTATGGTTTAATAGTGGTGTGTGTGTGTGTGTGTGTGTGTGTGTGTGTGTGTGTGTGTAGTTAACAAGGGGTCAATTGTGTGGGTAATGTTTTTTGTCAACTTGACACAAATGAGGGTCATCTTGGAAAACAGAACCTCGATTGAGAAAACATCTCAATAATATTTGTTTATAGGCAAATCTTTGGGGGCATTTTCTTGGCTAATGGTTAATGTGAAAAGGCTCAGCTTAACATGTCCAGAGCTACCCTTGGTATGTGGTACTTGGTTCTATAAGAAAACAGGCTGAGCAAGCCATGGGGAGTATGTCGGTAAGTAACATTGCTCCATGCTTCAGTTTCTACCTCCAGGTTCCTGACTAGGTTGCCTTAACTTCCCTTGGCAGTGAACTATTAGCTGAGAGTGTAGTAGAAATAAACCCTTTCCTCCCTAAGTTGCTTTTGGCCATGGTCTTTGT
>PVIU01022722.1:0-28804 GCA_004026605.1 Ondatra zibethicus | reverse complement strand
TCTTCATAGACCTTGAGAGAACAATAACTAACTTTATATGGAAAAACAAAAAGCCCAGGATAGCCAAAACAATCCTATACAATAAAGGAACTGCCAGAGGCATTACCATCCCTGACTTCAAACTCTATTACAGAGCTACAGTAATGAAAACAGCTTGGTATTGGCATAAAAACAGAGATGTTGACCAATGGAATCGAATTGAAGACCCGGATATTAATCCACAAACCTATGAACAACTCATATTTGATAAAGAGGCTAAAATTATACAATGGAAGAATGAAAGCATCTTCAACAAATGGTGCTGGCATAACTGGATGTCAACCTGTAGGAGAATGAAATTAGATCCTTATCTATCACCATGCATAAAACTCAAGTTCAAATGGATTAAAGACCTTAACATAAATCTGACCACACTGAACCTGATAGAAGAGAAAGTGGGAAGTAGCCTGCAATATGTGGGTACCGGAGACCACTTCTTGTGTAAAACCCCAAGGGCACAGACAATAAGAGCAACTATGAACAAATGGGACCTCCTGAAACTGAGAAGCTTCTGTAAAGCAAAAGACACAGTCATCAAGACAAAAAGGCATCCTAATGAATGGGAGAAGATTTTCACTGACCCCACATCAGACAAAGGTCTGATCTCCAAAATATGCAAATAACTCAAGAAACTAGACGTTACAATTATAAATACCCCAATTAAAAAATGGGGTAAGGATCTGATTGGAGAATTCTCAACAGAAGAATTTCAGATGGCCAAAAGATACTTAAGGTCATGTTCAACTTCCTTAGCAATCAAGGAAATGCAAATCAAAACAACGTTGAGATACCATCTTACACCTGTCAGAATGGCTAAAATCAAAAACACCAACGATTGCCTATGCTGGAGAGGATGTGGAGCAAGGGGAACTCTCATCCATTGCTGGTGGGAATGCAAACTTGTGCAACCTCTTTGGAAATCAGTGTGGTGGTTTCTCACGAAATTGGGAATCAACCTACCTCAGGATCCAGCAATACCACTCTTGGGAATATACCTAAGAGAAGTCCAATCATACTACAAAAGCATTTGTGCAACTATGTTCATAGCAGCATTGTTTGTAATAGCCAGAATCTGGAAACAACCTAGGTGCCCCTCAATGGAAGAATGGATCAAGAAAGTGTGGATTATATACTCATTAGAATACTACTCAGCGGTAAAAACAATGACATCTTTAATTTTGCATGCAAATGGATGAAAATAGAAAACGGTATCCTGAGTGAGGTAACCCAAACCCAGAAAGATGATTATGGTATGTTCTCACTTATTAGTGGACCCTAGCCATAAAATAAAGGACACTAAGCACTTAGCTCACAAGCCAAGAGAAGCCGAATAGCAAGGTGAACCCAAAGAAAGCATATACAGATCCTCCTGGAAGTTGGAAGCAAACAAGATCATCAGGCAAAAGTTGGAAGCCAGGTGGCAGGAATAGAGGTGGGGGTAGGGGAGTAGGGGAAGGGGAGAGGGGGAAGAAGAAGGGAGAAGGACTGGGGAGAGCTTGGGGGAGTGGGAGGGTAGAGATGGAGGAAAGGTGGACATTGGAGAAGGGAATAATATATCTACATTAAGGGAGTCGTTTTAGGGTTGGCAAGAGACTTGGCTCTCGAGGGGATCCCAGGTGTCCACGGGGATGTCCCCAGCTAGGTATTTGGGCAGCAGAGGAGAGGGTGCCAGAACTAGCCTTGTACCATAGTCACATTGATGAATATCCTGATCACCATTATAGAAATTTCATCCGATGGATGGAGATAAAGACAGAGACCCACATTCACATCAGAGCAATGGATTGATCTCCCAAGGTGCAGTTGAAGAGCAGAAGGTGGGAGAAGATGAGTAAGGAAGTTAGGACCGTGAGGGGCTGGTCCACCCACTGAGACAGTGTGTCTCTTCTAATGGGAGCACACCAAATCCAGCTGGACCGGGACTGAACAAGCATATGATCAAACCAGACTCTCTGAATGTGGCTGCCAATGGGAGCAGACTGAGAAGCCATCAACAATTACACTAAGACCTATGTCTTCTGCATGTATTATCTTTTTGGGAACCTAGTCTTTTTGGATGCACACCTTCCTAGGCCGGGATGGAAGGGGGAGGGCCTTGGACATCCAACAGGGCAGGGCACCATGCCCTCTCTTAAGGAAGAAGGGGGAGAGAGAAGGGGGGGAGCGGGAGGGGACCGGGAGAAGGGGAAGAAATTTAAAAATATTATTTTTTTGAATGGAAAAAATAAAAGAATACGAAAAAACAAAACAAAAAAAAAGGAAAGAAAAAAAAGAAAAAGGGGCAAGGCAGACAGTTGGTATATACTGTGTCCATGACGGTACAGAACCTGTCGATTTTGTCTTGAGTTTCACCTTTAAGTTGTTCTGGGGAAGCTATAAAGATGCCAGTGTCCCGGGCTAGAGATATGGCTCACAGCTTAAGGGCACTTGCTGCTCTTGCAGAGGACCGTGGTTTGGTTTCCAGAACCTATGTGTCAGCTCACACATAGTGGGATCTGGTGCCCACTTCTGGTCCCCACAGGCACCAGGCACTTACAAGAGTATATATATATTCATAAACGTAAAAATTAAATGGTTTTTAAAGGTATCATTGTAATGGATAATTCTAGAAAGGCAGAGATTTTATGATAGCTCTGAGTCAGGCCTCAGAGGAAGGAGAAATAGAAGCAGCAGAGGTCTAAGCAGGCTTTGAGTCTGACAAGGCTCACAGGTGACCGCTTTCATCCGCTTCCTTTAAATCACTCCGTGTACCTGACATCTGGGTTCAAACTCTCAGTGTAGACAGTTCTAATCACATTCTTCGTCTGGGAAGGGACTCTTGGCCTTGAAAGCCTTACTCTGCAGACTTGACTTTCCTTCTGTTTGTCTTTAGGACCTGCCCTTTCCTCCCAACAACTTCATAACCTTAGCCTCTGCTCCCTGCCCCTCAACAATGGAGATCAAAGACTGTTTCTGCAGAGGATTTGTTTGGGTAAAGCTGCAAAAGCAGGTTGTAATTTTCACCAGGGAACTCTGCTAGTTGAGAAATATCCAAGGGGTTTGGTTCTGTGGCTCCCTGCTGGCCAACCAGGACAGCAGCAAGTACTAAAAGTGCAGAAGACTGAATGGCCAGAAAGGAAATTAGCTTAACAGCGAGACCAGAGGACCTACCTGTTTAGAACTCAGCAGAAGGTGAAAAGACAGGCAGGTAAAAGGAGTTCCTCAGACATAAAAGTCTAGGTTAGTTATGAAGGAGTTATATTCTGCCAGCAGGAAAAAAAAACCCACAATACTGTTTTTCTTTTCTTTTTTCTTTTTCTTTTTTCTTTTTTTGGTTTTTCAACACAGGGTTTCTCTGTGGCTTTGGAGCCTGTCCTGGAACTAGCTTTTGTAGACCAGGCTGGCCTTGAACTCAAAGAGATCTGCCCACCTCTGCCTCCCGAGTGCTGGGATCAAAGGCATGCGCCACCACCGCCTGGCTACTGTATTTCTTTTCTATTAATTCTTTTTGCTTTGTATTGTTTTTTTAAGACAGGGTTTCTCTATATAGCTCTGGCTGTCCTGGAACTCAGTCTGTAGACCAGGCTGGCCTCAGAGATTGACCTGCCTCTGCCTCCCAAATGCTGGGATTAAAAGCATGTGCCACCACCGCCTGGCTCTTTTCTATTAATTCTTTTGGCCCTTTACTGATGCAGTGTACTTTACTTATTGTACTTGGTGGTCAGTTGGGTCAACATAAAGTATCATTAAAATTTCTTATTCCTCAAGAAAAAAAACAAAATATCCAACAACAGTCTCCTCAATTTTCCTTGCCTTTCTATCCTGCCTCACAATTTTCTAGAGAATGGGTGTCATTGCTAAAAGGAGAAAAATTCATGCACTGTGATCCTGTGGAAAACTTGTGTCTTCTATGTCTGCTGCTAATCTACCACCACTTGAAGTCTCTGAATTGATGGCATCTTGTATATGACAATGATTTGACTGATGACTGGAAGCCCCTCTGTAGCTGGAATCTTGTCACTAGAAACACCAAGGCAGCATTAGAACATTGGGACTTGCAGGCCCACCCTCAGTGTCCGAGAGGAGTAAGCCTGAAGTGTTAGCTGATCACCAGTGGGCTGTTTAAAACAGTTATGCTTATATAATTAAAATAACTTAACACCCCCAAAAACAGGGTCCATGGAATTAGAGCAAGTATTGTAACTCTGTTTTTCTACCTTGATAATATTTATTTTTCAGCTATATCCTTTGTGATGAGTTTTAAAATAATCTAGTAAATGTGTTTTCTTAAATGCCATGGAGAACTTTTATAAATTACTCAAAATCAAGGAAGGAATTTGGGAATTTTGAAATATCTGGGTGTTCAAAAGCACAAGTTAAGAAACCTATGGCCTCTGTTTGGTATCTAAAGTAGGCTAGTGGAAGTCAGGAACTGAACCCTCAAGTTCTGAGACCTGATGCTATTTTCAGATAGACAGTGTCAGAACTAGGACAGATTAGAGGCTTCAATTGGCTTCCACTGCTATGAGAGCGATTTCCTGTCTGATGGAAGAGCTAGGTAACAGAAGAGAGGGCACCATGGAGTGGGAGAGGACAAACCAAAGGTTCACGTGTGAATTGCAGCAGTGTAGAGAGGCCAGCAGCATTTTCTATGTGAACTTCATTCGGTCACAGCAAATGAGCCAGCTGTGAGAATGTGGGTAAAATGGATACCGTGTAAACGACTCCTCAGAGGTCACCAAGCCCACATCTGTTCAGATTTTGGAGCTGCAGCAAAGTCTAAGGCAGGCTCACCTCCAAGTTTGTGATCATCCTTCAGTAAACAGTTTTCTTTCCTATACAATTCTGTACAATTCACCAAGAAAGGGTACAAGAACTTGGAAATTCCAGCAGCTGTCTTACAGACACAGATCAATACCTGCAACAGGGATAAATGTCACACCTTTTAGGATCTTATAAAACTTTTGGGGTGTGTGTGGGGGGATTCATAGGACAGAAAAAGGTTGGGATGGAAGATTCTACGGGCAAGTCAGTTCCCCAACAGTCTCAAAGTGGTAGATACAACCCAAAGAGGTATATTGGCCCTCTAATCAGAAACGTCCCAGAGTCTAACAGCCCACAGGTGTCAGAGGGGCCAGAGCCCGGCATAGAGCTTCACTGTGCACCCAAGGCTACTGGCGGTAACCCGTCACCTCAGCGCCCACTGGGGTGATCCAGGATTTTACAAGAAATATCCTAGTATTAATCCCAATTAGGTATCAGAATAGTGACATCTGGCGGTGCTAATTAAGCAAAAGCTCATGCTGTATTGGAAAGTACAATAGAGCCAACAGTATATTCATATTGAAACCAAACACGTGAGTGTGTGTGAAGCCAAAACAACCTAAAGAGTGAAGAAATAAGAATGGAGAAAGATACATTAATTGAGCACTCAAGGAGACCATGGTGGTTATTTCTAAAGCATCCCCTTCTAGAACAAAAGAATTATAGGGATAATTCCTTTGGATATAGGATAATATCCAAAGAATTTATTTGGATAACTAATGCATACTCATATTGGAGACTGTTTTAGAGGCAGGGACACTGCTGAATATTGCTGGTTAAGGAGCTGTTTGTCAGGTGTTCATCATTTAAGAACAGTTCAAAGAGGGAGGATATTAGACATGATGTTAGACATGTTCAGCTCGAAGTATTGCAACAAGTGTTCGAAAGGTTAAAATGGCAGAAAAGAACAATTTTGGCATGTTCAGATTGTCATCATGAAGATAACAAACAAGGGTGCATCTGGGCATGCTCAGTTTGTATCAGTTTTGGAGGGGAAAAAGACTTTAAGGTACATTAATATAGACTTTTGCCTCAATTAGATTTTGAAAATCTTTGCAATTGTTCATTAATTTTAATGTGTGAGAAGTCAATGGGGACAAAAACCAATTTGTAACATATTCAGTATGCCCCCACCCTTTTACAGGAAATTTGTTGTTTTTATCGTGAGATACATTCATTAAGTTAATTAATTAAAAATTTTAAAACCACCTAAGGATAGTGCCAATGACACTTATGGAGTATATTTGAGGATAACTTTGGCTTGAGGACACTACAGGACTTCTCAGAGGCTCATAAGTTTAATATTTTCAATGTCTTGAGTAGCAACAGAACATAAAAAACAGTATTTAGAATTTTAAGTTTTTTTAAGATTAAAAATATGTTTATGTATGTGTGTGAAAAACGTGTGTGTGTGTGTGTAGTGTGTGTGCGCACACATTCAAGTGCAGGAGCCCTTGGAGAACAGAAGAGGGTATCAGATCTCCAGGTGGTTGTAAGACCTAAACTCAGGTCCACTGCAGGAGCAGCAAGCACTCTCAACCACCAAACCATTTCTTCAGCCCCAGTAAGTACTTTTAAACAGTGGTACTTTTATTGTTTAGTTAACTAAATTTCCTAGACGTTTTCAAATACTTTTATAAAAGTAACACATCATAATTTGAATCTTTTGGCCGATTGTCTAACATCTTTCTATGTACTTAATTACAAAGCAAGTTAATTCCATTTATGTATACAGTAACTTAAGTTTTTCTTAATAAAAGTTATAAATTTTATGTTTTCAAACAGTAAGATACTCTATCTCATCTAAAATCACAGTTCTTTTGGACACTAAACACTTAACTATTTAGTGGTCTGGTTTATCTAACTAAAGGAATAGACGGCCATTCCATGATTTAGAGTCCTCCATGTGCAGAGCAATGTGAATGTGTGTTTGAAGAGTACTGTCCTGCTACCATTTGCTAGACCCGCTCCCATGCTCACTCCATTTCCTGCCAGAGCTGGGCAGTTCTGGCTCTGTATGGAGGGTATTTCTCAGTGTACTTGGGCTTTTAGTGTTTAGAGTAAATAGAGATGAGGCTTATGATCTTATTGGGGTTGGTAATTTGTGCTATTACATTTAAATAAATCATTAAGAAAAACCGAGAATCACAATTAAGAAAAAACAACACTTGTTACCAATTATTCACATAAAATCAACAGACTGAAATCATAAGATATTAGATAAGAAGCCACTACCTTCAAGAAATAGGTTAACAACTTGGGGATGTTTCCTTAGAATATAGTTGGAGTATTATCATAATTGGAAAATTTTTAGAGAATCATGTGTAAAACGTACATGAGAACTCAAATACTCTCAAAACTCAAATATTTCACTCAAAAACTTCTCACATATTTATTGCACATTGTAGCACTGGAATTTCTTGACCATTGTGTTAAGTATTCCAATATGCCACATATTCTTGAATATATTGCCGTTATTAAAAACATTAAAAATATAAAAATTCTAGACAGGTAAAAATATTAATGATGCATGTTTTTCTTACTTCATCCTCTCCTTTCTTATTTCTATTTTTCCCAACCAAAAATTTTTATCATTAAAAATAATTTTAATATTTTGAGATAATGATGAATTTTAAATATTAGGAATTTGCTTAATTACTAGTTATAGAGCCCTGAAGTAATGATGACTTAGATTTTTACCTAGCTGTAGATGTTGCATGCTGTAATTCACACCTGCAACGCGACATATGCCCAATGATGTAACAGTGCATGACTACTACGGGGCAACCAACCCCTCATGGATCTGAGAATCACTCCACAGGAGCCACTTCATGCCTAATACTGTAAGTGTGGTCAAAAGCCCAGTGCAGGGAATGGCACAGGCCCAAAGCGGGAAGGAATCTATCCCAGTTTTGTCAAATTGTCATGTTTGTTTGTAGCCACAAAGTAATGCTGTTTCCTGCTTTGATCAGAGAAGCTGACTTTTCCCCAGTGGGTGGTGGTTACCAGAGAATGAGTGACTGTTGAGTTATTGGTCCTGAATGGTGTATTTATATTACTGGAAAATAATAATCTTGGTGTCATATAAAGAACACACAAACAAAGCCAAAGTATCTCAACAGGCGACTTCTTTTTGAAAATTAGGTGTGCCAGAATCCAAGCCAGGCTACCGAGCAAACTCTGCCAAAATGGCCTCTATGTTTTACCCCTGACACATGGTGACTACATTTCCTCCTAGTGGTGGGAGCTCAACTTTACAATCCTACAGAATTGGCTAATTATGCAAAGGGAAAGGGCAGGCTCTGGAATATAGACCCTTGTACTGAAAGAATTAAAAAATAAAAGAAATAAAGTCAAAGTTAGGTGCCCTCCTAGTCAGTCAAGGACCAAAAGATAAAGGGGAGCAACAGATGGGCACCATGACCCACGACTCACCAGCTAACCCACCCGGGATAGCCAAAATAGGAATGATAAAGAAGGGCAGTGAGACCCTGCCAAACACAGTGTCCTCGTCATGTCTGTTTTTGTGGAATCCAAAGTGAAACAAATCTCTGCGCCCCAAAATAACCCTATGCTCCAAATGAATTAACCAATGAAATACTTGTTGCTGGGTACCCTAAAGCTGCCTGCCCCAAAATCCTATATAAACTGTTTTGTTCTCTGAGCCCGGCATGCTCAGCAACCCGATTGCTGCAGCATCCGCAGGCCTGTGTAACAAACTAATAAACGCCTCTTGCTTGTGCAGCCCAAGTCGACTGGAGTCTTCTCTTGGTGGGGAGCGTCTGCTGGAGGGTCTCCCCTTACCAGGGGTCTCTTCAGTACTGTTTCTCCAAACTTTCTATCCTTCTTTATTATACATCAAATATCCTTCTTTATTATACATTCGAATGATGCAAAATTTCTGTTTGCACCATCTGTTCCTCTGAAGACTAACTGACATTAAATGATTGCACTTCCTTTAAAAAATTTTCAGTGCTAATTTTAGTTATTTCTCTTATTTTTGACATTATAATACAATTGCATCATTTACGCCCTCTTTTTCCTCCTTCCAAAGCCCTCCCATATACCCCTCCCTTCTCTCTACCAAATTCATGGCCACCCTTTATCATTAATTGGTGCTTCATGCATATATATACATATATATTTGCATACACATATACGCATGTATTACTTAATATAACCTGTTCAGTCTGTATGATGTCATTTATCAGTATGTATTTAAAGCTGACCATTAGGTTTGGGTAACCAGCTGGTGTGTTCTTCCCTGGAAAAGATTGTGTCCCCCACTCTCAGCATTCTTTATGCAGCCATAACTGTTTGTATGGGACTGAGCTGACAACTGTCCTTGTTCAGCTCACATTTGGTGAGAGTTTATGATTTACTATAGCTTCTGTCTTAGGGTTACTATTGTTATAATGAAACACCATTGTTGGGGAATATTATTTTAAGGTGTGGTACTTTTGCTTACGCTCTGGAACATTTGTTTGATGATACAAACATGTGTTTGATTAAATGAAATTCACCTGTAGTCAGGAGGTCGCGTCATCAACTAGCTGACAGGAAGTGGCAGGGAGGAGCCAGGTAGAGAAGGGTTTGGGAGGCAAGGAGAAGCACTAAGTTTGTTTTTTTAGAGACACTAGAAGGAGAAGAGATGAACAACTTGCTATTCAGTCTCTCTGAGAAGCAGAATTCTACCTCAAACCTTGAATCTTGAGTTCTTTAGAGGGACAGAGATTTAGTTAAGTTCCCTGTGTAGCTTTGAAAGAATTGGTGCTGGAGGATGCATAACTGTCTTGGACTAACTTCTGCTGAAGGTGGAATTCCAGCTGCTGATTCAGACGGTCCCAGAATAAAAGGCAGCAGCAAACTAAACAGAGAATCTCAACAGAGGACTCTCAAATGGCCGAAAGACCCTTAAGTTAAGGAAAAGTTTAACATCCTTAGCCATCAGGGAAATGCAAATCAAAACAACTCTGAGATACCATCTTTACACCTGTCAGAATGGCCAAGATCAAATACACCAATGATAGCTTATGCTGGAGAGGATGTGAAGTAAGGGGAACACTCATCCACTGCTGGTGGGAATGCAAACTTGTACAACCACTCTCAAAATCAGTATGGCAGTTTCTCAGAAAATTAGGAATCAACCTACCTCAGGATCCAGCAATACCACTCTTGGACATATACCCAAAAGATGCTCAATCATACTACAAAGACATATGTTCAACTATGTTCATAGCAGCATTATTTGTAATAGCCAGACCTGAAAACAACCTAGATGCCCTTCAACCGAAGAATGGATAAAGAAAATGTGGCACATTTACACATTGGAGTACTACTCAGTGGTTAAAAATAAAAAAACAACAGAACAATGACATCTTGAATTTTGCATGCAAACAGATAAAACTAGAAAACACCACCCTGAGTGAGGTAACCCGGACCCAAAAAGATAAATATGGTATGTGCTCACTCATAAGTGGATACTACTTACAAGTAAGTAAGTATACTGAGCCTGTAGTTCATAATCCTAGAGAAGCTAAGTAACAAGGTGAACACTAAGAAAAACATACATAGATCCACCTGGAAAGGTGAAATAGACAAGATCACCTGACAAAATTGGAAATATAGGGATGGGGGAGAAGGGAAGGAAGAAGGGAAAGAGAAGAGGAGAAGGGGAGGATTGAGGAGAACTTGAGGGAACATGATAGTTGAGATGGAGGAAGGACAGAGATGAGAGCAAGGAAAGAGATATCTTGATTGAGGGAGCCATTATGGGGTTAGCAAGAAACCTGGCTCTAGAAAAATTCCCAGGAATCCACAAGGATGACCCCTGCTGAGACCCTAAGCAATAGAGGAGAGTGTGCCCCAACTGGCCTTGCCTTGTAGTCAGACTGACTTTCTTAAATGTCACCATAGAACCTTCATCCAACAACTGATGGAAACAGAGGCAGAGACCTGCATCGGGACACTGGACTGAGCTCCCAAAGTCCAGTTGAAGAATGGGAGGAGTGAGAATATAAGCAAAGTGGTCAAGACCATGATGAAAACACCCACTAAAATAGCCTACCTGAGCTAATGGGAGCTCACCAGCTCCATCCGGACAGGGAAGGAACCAGCATAGTTCCAAACTAGTCCCTCTGAATGTGGCTGACAATTGTATGGATGGGGCAGACTGTGGGGCTACTAGCAGAGGCATCAGAATTTATCCCTACTGCTTGTACTGGCTTTTTGGGAACTAATCTCTATGGATGGATACCTTGCTCAGCCTAGATACAGTAGGAAGGGCCTTGGACCTTCCCTAAAGCAATGTCCCTTACCCTCTCTGAGGAGTGGATGGGCAATAGGGTGGAGGGGTAAGTGGAGGGAATGTCAGGAGGAGAGGGAGTGGAACTTGGTTTGGGTATGTACAATGAAAAAAAGATAGTTTGTTTTCTTTTTTAAAAAAAAAAGACAGGAATGATTCAAAGTATCAATACACAGTGGAAATCCTGTGAAGGTAGAGAGCCTACATTCTTCAGAATGTGAAGAAAATTAGCAAAAAAAAAAAAAAAAAAAAAAAAAAAAAAAAAAAAAAAAAAAAAAAAAAAAAAAAAAAAAAAAAAAAAAGACATGGGCAGGAACACATCTTAACGTGTGAGAAAGACATGTTGAAATGACAAGGTTTTGAGCGATTTGGTCTAGAATTTAAACTCTAGAGCACAGTTGAACTGGGCCTTGGAACAACACACCTGTGAAATCCTTGGCGTCACATTCCAGGTGGAAGCAGTTACTGCCTTAGGTAAGAGTGTGACCCTGTAAATTAGATTTGGAACTTAGTTCTGACGTAAGTTTTTTGGTAACAGTGCTTCTGTTCTCTAATTCCCAAACTAGACGTTCTGTTGAATGCATGCTTGTTTTTCATACGTATATAGGATTAAAATGGTATTGTGCTGTTTCTGGGGGGGGGGGACAACACACCATGACCAAAACAACTTAAGGAGGAAGGAGTTTATTACTTCCACATTGTGAAGGAAGTCAGGGCAGGAGCTCAACTAGGGCAGGAACCTGGAGGCAGAGCTGACGCAGAAGCCATGAGGGTGCTGCTTACTGCCTAGCTTCACAAGGCTTGCTCAGCCTGCTTTCTTATAGAACTCAGGACCACCTTCTCTGGGATGGCCACAACCACAATGGGATTGTCCCTCCCACACCAACCACAAATTAAGAAAATGCCCTATAGTCTGCTCATAGCCTGACTTATTGTCTCATTTTCTCAGTTGATTCTCTCCTCTCCAGTGACTGTAGCTTGTGTCAAGTTGACATACAACCAGCCAGCATAGCTGACCCCTTGTCAACCTGACTCACAAACGCATCTCTATTAAAATACAAGCTTTCTTTTCTTATTCCTCCCCAAGATTTCACATTAATAGGAATAGCACAGTATAAAATATTCCAAATTTTTAAAGTTCACAGAGTTTAAAGATTCAAACACCTAAAAGTGTTTCTTTAAAATATCCAAATTTCTTTTAAATTCCAAAATCTCCTTAAAAGTTTAAAATCTCTAACTGTGGGGTCTTCCTGTAAAATAAAAAAAAATTAATTACTTTCTTAACTTCAGGAGGGAAGAACCAGAGCACAGTGTGAACAAGGCAAAACCACACTCCAACAATATAAATGATTCAATGTCCAATGTCTGGGATTCACTCATGAACCTCTGGGCTTCAAGGGCTTGGGCTGCTTCTCTGGCTCTGCCCTTCGCAGTGCACGGAAATTGTGTTCCAAGATTTTACAGGATGCTCTCCACTGATGCTGCTGTTCTTGGTGGCTGCTTCATGGTATTGGCATCTCAAAAATGCTGGGGTCTTCTATTACAACTGGGTTGCACTTTCACCAATTGATGTGAGATTCCCCTCAGTATGCTGTGAATATGTTTTATAATCATTGGTTAATAAAGAAACTGTTTTGGCATGTGGCAAGGCAGAATAGAGTTAGGTGGGAAAAACAAACTGAATGTTGGGATAAAGCAAGCGGGGTGAGAGAAATGCCACACATCTGCCAAAGGAGAAAGATGCCCTGGACCCTCACCAGTAAGTCACAACCTGGCACTTATACAGAGATTGGTAGAAATTGGTTAATTTAAGATGTAAGAGTTAGTTAATAAGAAACCTGAGCTAATAGGCCAAACAGTGTTATAATTAATGTAGTTTCTGTGTGATTATTCAGGTCTGGGAGACTGGGAAATGAACGAGCAATCTCTGCCTACAACCAATATCCTTTCCTGGGCTTTCTTCACAGTCCAAATCCTCAATGTTTCTCCATAATTCCTTCAGTCCTAGGGCTTCCACTGATACTCCAGCAGCATCTTCACCGATGGCTCTCCTGGCCTCTCACAGTGCTAACCCTCAGCTGTTCTTCACGGCCACTTCGTGCCTTCAAAGCCAGATCCACCTGGAAGACTTTTATACAAACTGAGTTTGGCTGCCAACACAAGGTGCAACCTTGACCACTTCTGAACAAAGTTTGCATGGACTGACTCTGGGGAACCACTTCCCAAAAGATTTCACCTCGGTGTTTCTGTCCTTTTCTTAATCCAATTCTTCAACCCCAACTGACCAGCAGCCTTTAATGTTCCTGGTCCCTAGTTAATCACAGCTGATTCTACAGTTCCAGCTTACCAGACACCACAGATTCTTCACACAAATGACCTGCTAGAGTCTTCACTTCCCTCTGAAACTTTACAAGCCAGGCCTGTATTTTCTGCATTGCTTTCAACACTTTTATCTTTTAAGCTCCTACAGAACATCCTTCTGAACTTTCAACACACAATGGCTTTTCTACCCCAGAGTTTGAAGTCCTTTCACAATCTCCCCCAAACAACATGTTCAGATCTGTCCGTAAATATCCCACTCCTGCTACTAATTTTTCTTAGTTAGGATTACTATTGCCATAATGAAACACTATGGCCAAAGCAACTGGGGGGGGGGTAATTTGGCTTACACTTCCACATCACTGTTCATCATCAAAGGAAATCAGGTCAGGAATTCAATAACCTGTAGGCAGGAGCTGATGCAGAGGCTGTGGAGGGATACTACGTACTGGATTGCTTCACATGACTTGCTTAAGCTGCTTTCTTACTGAACCTTGAACCACCTGCCCAGGGGAGGCATCACCCACAATGGTCTGGGTTATAGTGGTATATTATTTGTGTTTTAATAAATAAAGCTTGCCTAAAGACCAGAGGGCAAAGCAGTCATTCTAGTCTACCAACAGTCCAGGGAGTGTTGGCACACACCTTTAATCCCAGGACTCGGGAGACAGAAGCAGATGGATCACTGCTAGTTAAAGTCAACCCTGGGCTCTACAAGATTGAATCTGTCTAAAAGAGAAACAGAGCTCACATGAAGGTGATCCTAGCGCTTGGAATCACATGCCTTAATCCCAGCACTGTGGAGGCGGAGACAGGAATGATATGGCTGGGCAGAGAGAGGAATATAAAGGGGAAGAGACAGAAAATTAGTAGAGTGTGGAGTGTAGGGTGTGGAGTCTTCAGGATTCATGGAGACAGGATCTCGTCCATTTTCAGTCTGAGGTAGATGTAAGAGCCAGTGGCTGGCTGCTTTGCTTTTCTGATCTTCACAATGAACCACAATATCTGTCTCTAGGTTTTTTTATTTGTGCTACACTGGGCCCTTCACACCAATCACTAATTAAGAAATTGCCCTATAGCCTGCCTATAGACTGACCTTATTGAGGCATTTTCTTGATTGAGGCTCCCTCCTCTCCAGTGACTCTAGTTTATATCAAGTTGACATAAAACTAGCCATCACAGCTTCTGTCACTACCAGAACACATAGTCTCACAGCAAACTTACAGGTCCTCTAGCTCTTACACTCTTTCCATACAATGTCTGCCTTAGGTGCAGAAGTCATATTGTAAATATATACACTAGAACTAGGCTCTACAACTCTACATTTTGAGAGGTTGTGGTTTTCTGTAATGATTCCTATCTGCTACAAAGAAAAGTTTTTTGAAGAGGGGCAGGACAACACTTACCTGTGAGTATTAGAACAAATATTTAGAATGTTGTTATGGATTATGCTGGGTTAGTAAAATCATGGTTGTAGGTCCTTTTTCAAGACTCACGCCTTCGATAGCCCTGAGCAGTTGACTAGGCTTCCAGGAGAGGATGGGCGTGTGGTCCCTCTTGTTGAGCAGGCCTTAAGTGCAACCAGAGAACTGCTGATTACAGTGAAGGAATGTGTACCACTACCTAAGCCTAAGGACTATCGAGCCAGGCTGGTCATTGTTGTTGTTCACAGGCAGCATATCACATTCTGGTGACATGAAAGCCAGTCCTCAGGGAGCAGGCATTCGGGTCAGTTCCAGGTCAGAAGACCTCGGGGTCTTGTATATGAAACGCATGACATTTTTAGCAATAGGGACATAATGTCCACCTCTGGGAGCAAACCAAGGGCAATAGCAAAAGACAATAGTGTTTGGGAGTGTCTTGGACTACCCTGGCCAACAACTCAAAAGGTTTCTCATGCCTGGTGTTGGGGTTCTGTTAGGTGGTCTTTGAGAAAAGCATTGGTCAGCTCAAATAAAAATTTTCATTTATAGTATCTATGTATGTTTATACACAGACTTATGTGTATTATAAGATTTTTTGTAGATACTTAATTTTAGCATTAATAACAAAACCCAGAGACAGAAATTGGGGTTCAATTCAAAAACCAGAAAAAGCGAAGCAGCCAAGCCACTAGATAAGTCTTACCTCTACCAAGGCTGGGTGACTGCAGACTAAGCCATCTTAGCTTCTCTCTCCTCCAATTTTATATTCCCTCTAGTGTTGTGATTAAAGGCATGTGAATCCCTAGGACTGGGATTAAAGGTGTGAGTCAACACCATCTGGATTTGTTTCTACATTGATTTTGCTTGGCCCAGGTGGCCTTGAACTCAAAGAGATCCATCTGACTCTGTCTCAAAAATTCTGGGACTAAAGGTGTGTGTTGCCATTGCCTGACCTCTACTGGGCATGAGCTTTGCCTCTGGTCTTCAGGCAAGATTTATTTATCAAAAATACAAATAATATACCACTACAGTTAACAGCAAAACTACTTATGACTCTCTCAGACATCTTTGCTGAGGTGTCTCCTCCCCTCCCCCTAATTAAAGACCTGTCCTTTATCCCATTTCTAGAATCAGATCTCCGCTCTATTGCTCATTCACTCCCACACACCAGCAATGGTCCCATTTTACTTTCCTGGTTTCTGCAATTGCTCCAGGCTGTATACTCGCATCTGAAGATTTGAAGCTAGAAGCCTCTGATGATGTTTGTCTTTCTGGGTCTGAGTTACCTCATTCAGTATGATCTTTTATAGTTTCATCCATTTATTTACATGTATAGTTCACTATTTCATTTTTATTTTTTTTCTTTCTATTTTTTGAACACTTCATGAATTTGCATGTTATCTTTGCACAGGAGCCATGCTAATCTTCTCTGTATCATTCCAGTTTTAGTATATGTGCTGCTGAAGCAAGCACAATTTTATTTTCCTTAACAGCTGAACAGTATTCCATAGTGTATAAATACCAAATGTTCATTATACATTCATTGGTTGAAGGCCATGTAGATTGTTTCCATTTCCTAGTTCTAGTGAATACAGCATCAATGACCATGACTTAGCAGGTATCTGTGGAGAAGGATGTCAAGTCCTTTAGTCATCTACTGTAGAGCACCATAGCTGGGTTATAAAATAGATTTATTTTGAGCTTTTGGGAGGGTCCTTGACACCAATTTCCACAGTGGCTGAATCAATTTGCAATCCTACCAACAGTGAATGGTTTCCCTGGATCCCTTCCAACATTTGTTTTTGGCTGTTTTGTTGATCTTTGTCTTTCAGACAGGGGTAAGATATAATCTCAAAGTTGTTTTGATTTGAGTTGTCTAATTTCTAGGAATAATAAAAATTTTACTGAGATATTTATTAACTATTTTTTCTGCTTTTGAGGTTCCAGAACCATATTTGGAATGGGTCATTTGGTTTTGTGAAACTTTGTTTCTGAATTCTTTGTATACACTAAATATTAATCCTGTCAGGCATGGAGCTGCCAAAGATTCATTCCTGCTCTGTAGACTTCGTCCACATTTGATGACTCTTTCTTCAGCTTGCAGAAGGGGTTCCATTATCAAATTTCTGTCCTCAATTCCTGGGTTAATGGGGTTCTATTCAGAAAGTCGTTTACTAATCCTACATCATGTAGTATCTAGCAGTTTCAGTGTTTCAAATTTCACATCTAGGTCTTTGATCCATTTGCAGTTAGTTTTGCTGCAAGGTCTAATTTCATTCTTCTGCCTGTGGACATTCAGTTTCCCAGCACCACTTGTTGAAGACATTGTCTTTTCTCAGGTATGTGTTTTGGGGCGTCTTTGTTGAACGTTAGATGGCTGTAGTTATGGGAGTTCATATTTGTTGAATGTTAGATGGCTGTAGTTATGGGAGTTCATATTTGTTGAACGTCATGTGGCTGTAGTTATGGGAGTTCATATTTGTTGAATGTTAGATGGCTGTAGTTATGGGCGTTCATATTTGGGTCTTTGATATTGTTCCATTGGTCTACATGCCTGTCTTTGTGCCAATGCCATATTGCTTTTGCTACTCCAGCTCTGTAATATACCATGAGGTTGAGAGTGATCATCCTTCTAGCATTGTTCTTTTTCTTCAGGATTGTTTTAGCTATCTGAAGTCTCTGGTAGTTCAATATGAATTTTAGGATAGTTTTCTGCCATTTCTGTGAAGAATGACTGGGATTACACTGAATCTGTAAATAGATTTTGGTAAAATGATCATTTTCACAGTATTAATTTTACCAATTCATGACCATTGGATGTCTCTCCTTTTCTTTTCTTTTTAGCATGTTCTGGTGTTGGCAAAGGCTACTCATTCATTCCCAGCCACCCAGAACCAAAATAACCACACAGAAACTATATTATTATAACATTGCTTAGCCTATTAGCTCACACTTCTTTTTGGCTAGCTCTTATATCTTAAATTAACCCATTCCTATTATTTTATAGTTTACCATGAGGCTCATGGTTTACCAGCATGGTTCTGGAGCATCTGTCTCCTGCAGTAGCTACATAGTGTCTTCTCAACTGTGCCTACTCTCTCCTCCTCTTTCTGCTTAGAACTCCTGCCTTGCCCTATTCTGCTAGGCCACTGGCCAAAACAGCTTTATTCATTAACCAATAAAAGCAACACATAGACAGAAGGACTTCCCACACCATTTCCCCTTTTCTGTTCAAATAAAAAGAAAGGTTTTTAACTTTAACAAAGTAAAATTACATATAACAAAGCAAGTATCAAGCAATAATTATAGATGCAATATTTATATCTACTTTATCTTTTGTTATAACTAAGGAAAACTATGACTATCTATTTTTCAACTCCATCAAAGTCCCCAGAAGGATATAATATTACCAAAATAAACAGGAAGTGCATTGTAAGCAACTTAAAACTCTAGAATTGACAGAAACATCTTGCTGCCTGGACAGTCACCCAAAGTTTTTCTGTAATGTTGGGGTATCCATCTTTAGCCTGTAGACCCATAATATTTGGCAGTTTCCCATGAAGCAGGAAAACTGAAGTTCTCTTCTGTCTTGTAATGGCAAAGCCCATCAGTTGCTTTCTTCAAACAGTATTACAAATAATATAATTTCTGTGTGATTATTTCAGGTCTGGGGAACCAGGAACAAATGAACAGTCTCCACTAACAGATTGGTGCCAATGTGGTCGACTGTATTCATGTAAAACCTGAGAACGCCTGAAAAGGAATTCTTGACACAAAAGGACAGAGTTAAGCACAGCTTCTTGGTAGCCAGCATTTTTTATTTGGATGAGCTTGGTTTGCTGGTGGTGGGCAGGGGCGCTGTGTGGCTCCTTCAAGAGAGGTCTTCCTGATTCAGCATTAGCAGCAACAACAACAACAAAAAGCACAGCTTATTTAAGAAATGGCAGCTTCCTGCTTCGTGCTTCCTGCTTCCTGCTTCGTGCTAGTTGCATAAACAGCACTGGCTCTTTCAGGAGGCCAAGCACTTGAATGGGGTTTGTGGGCAGCATGCTGCAAGTTACTTGGTGGCAGCAAGGTCAATTTTGTTATATTTATTTATGCTCTTGATTAAAGTATTGTATTTGTGCAGCTCATTTAAAACTATAATGTATAGTTAAGAAATATAGGTTAATAGATAGTCATCTATACTTGTCAAGCTTGTAGTCATGTTAGGTTTTCTAGATATATAGAGATATATTTCAGTTAGATAAGTATTCTTCAAATCTTTCAGAGACTTCAAGAATATGGCATTTAAAATGTTTTAATAACTTAGGATTTTTAATGACATGAGACACATCTGCTCCTGGCTACACCAATCTACTTCAAGAGGAAGGTGGGCATCAAAGAGGCTTCTTATGGAGTTTCTTAGCCATTTATGTAAGAAACTGCTCTTGCCTGGACTGCTTGATGGTATGCTGTATGAACTAGACTTGCAGAACCTACAGAAAAAAGACTGCTGAACTTGTCTAAAGGTGAGACAGTCCTTCAGGGTTCCTGCTTCTTGAGTCTGCCAGATATTCTGCAGGACACAGAAGAAAGTGACTGACAAACTGCCAATATAGGTCAAACTCTCTTTGAAATTTCCTGCTCCATGGGAAAGTCTGCCAGATACTATGGGCCTGTATGCTGAAGGTGGATGCACCAAAGATACAGAAGAATTTTCGGTGACTGTCCAGGCAGTGAGATCTCTCTGTCAATTCTACATAGTTGTTTATAATGCACTTCCTGTTTACATAGATAATATTATATCCTTCTGGAGTCTTTGATGAAGTTGAAGGATAGATAGTTATATATTTTCCTTAGTTATGATAAAAGATAAAGTAGATATAAATATTGTAACTGTTATTCTTGTTTATACCTGTTTTGTTATATGTAATTTAGTTTGTTAAAGTTAAAATCTTCCTTTTTATTTAGACAGAAAAGGTGAGATGATGTGGGAAGTTCATCTGTATATTTGTTGCTTTTATTGGTTAATGAATAAAGAAGCTGCTTTGGCCTGTGACAGGGCAGAGTAGAGCTAGGCAGAAAAACTAAAGTAAATATTGGGAGAAAAAGACGAAGTCGGTGAGAAGCCATGGAGCTGCCGCAGGAGATAGACATAGAAGACAAACTCCAGATGGAACCTTACTGGTAGGCCACAACCACTTGGTGATATATAGATTAATAGAAATGGGCTAATTTAAGATATAAGAGCTAGCTAGCAATACACTTAAGCTATTGGTCACACATTTTTTCAGAGTTTCAGTGTGATTATTTCGGGTCTGGGTGATGGGGAATGAATGAACAGCCTCTGCCTACAGTTCTGGCTTTATTTTTTTATATTTTTATAAAAAATTACTTTTCAATTTACATAACAACCCCAGTTTCCCCTCCCTCCCCTTCTCCTACCCTCCACCTCCCACTTCCCATTTCCTGTCCACTCCTCAGACAGGGTAAGGCCCTCCTTAGGAAGTCAACAAAGTCTGGGATACCAACTTGAGGCAGAACCAAGCCCATCCCCCTCCCACATATCAACACTGAGCAAGGTATCCCACCACAGGGAACGGGCTACAAAAAGCACCTGGGATAGGTTCTTGTGCCACTGCCAGATACCTGCCTCCAACAGATCAAGCCACATAACTGTCACCCACATTCTGAAGGTCTGCTTTGGTACCATGCAGATTCCACAACTGTCAGCCCATGGTCTGTGAGCTCCCACTAGCTCAGGTCAGCTGTCTCTGTGGTTTCCCCATCATGCTCTTGACTCCCTTGCTTATATGATCCCTCCTCCCTCTCATCGACTGAACTCCAGGAGCTCAGCCCAGTGCTTGCTGTGGGTCACTGCATCTGCTTCCATCAGTTACTGGATGTAGGTTCTGTCCCTCTCTGTGAAGGTGGGGCCTGTGGGGCTGTTGGTTGCTGTTATGGCAGGGAATGGTTGGTGGGAGAGAGTACTGCTACCTGCTCGCTGAGGATGCCACGAGTGAGGGAGGGGTGGGAACTTGGGCCTAGAGAGCAAAGCTCTCCATCCAGGATATCAGACATTCACCTGGCCCTCCAAAAGCAAGTGGGGGTGGTCGTCTATACTTTCTGTAGTCCTCACCTCTTAATTCAGAGGCTCAACATTTTCTTTCTTTCTTGTTGTTTATTGAAAATAGATTCTTCTCATACATTTCAGCTGCAGGTTCTCCTCCCTCCACTCCTCCCACCTCCCCTCTCCCTCAAATCCACTCCCCCCTGTGGTAGTTTGAATGTAGTTGGCCCCCATAATCTCATAGGGAGTGGAACTATTAGGAGGTGTGGCTTTGTTGGAGTGGGTATGGACTTGTTGGAGGAAATATGTCACTGTAGGGGCTGGCTTTGAGGTTTCCTATGACCAGTATCTCAGTGCACTTCCTGTTGCCTGCAAGATGTAGGACTCTCAGCTCTAGCACCATGTCTGCCTGCATGCTGCCATGCTCCCCCACCATGATGATAATGGACTAAACCTCTGAAACTGCAAGAAAGCCACCTCAATTAAATGTTTTCCTTACAAGATTTGCCATGGTAATAGTGTCTCTTCACAGCAATAAAAAACTTAGCTAAGACAGAAGTTGGTACCAGAGACTAGGATATTGTTGTGATAGGCCTGACCATATTCTTATTTGGAGTAATATGGACTTTGGGAGTTTGGGTTATGAAAGGAGTAGAATGTTTTAAGCACTGATTAATGGGCCATACTAGTAGAAACATAGGAGACAGAGGTGTTAAGAGTTATTTGAATTGTGAGGTGCTGATAAAAGAGGTTATAGAAGAGAAGAATTTTAGTATGTTACCTAGAGATCATTCTTGTGATATTTTGGTGAAAGAAGTAGCTGCTTTTTGCCCTTGTCCAAATAGTTTGCCTGAGGCTAAAGTGAAGAGTTTTGGATTAATTCTGTTGACTGAAGAAATCTTAAAACAGCATGTACTCTGACATGTGGCTATTAGTGGTAACTCTAATGATGATTTATAATGAAAAGGATCAAGCTGGCCAGGGTAAATTAAAAAAATGTAAGTTCTGAGGAGGAAAAGAACATCAGGAAGTGGAATGGAGCTAAGTCCTGTGTTCGAGGAGATAAATGGACTAAGAAATGAAATAAAGGGAGTGGTGACCTCAGGGCAAGATCCCACCCAGATAAATTTCCAATGTGTGGAAAGAAACTAAAGACAAGCTTACAGGTATGATGAGGCACACCTTTAATCCCAGCACTAGAAGGGCAGAGGCTGTTGGATCTCTGAGTTTCAGGCCTGATCAGAGCAAGTTTCATGGCATCCAAGCTTAGTCAATAAATGACAGAAAGCTAGTGAAAATATAATTGAACAAGGAGCCCATATTCCAGTCCCAGTAAGCAACAGAACATGGCAGCTTTGGTTATGTGGTTCTGGCTTTAACATTAAGTATAGAAGAAATGCATCATGGAATTTGCCTCCATGCCTAAAGAGAGCCACTAAGGCCAGGCATATGTCAGGGGTGTCCACAATGGAGGCCTAGTAGAGAGGCCTTGTGTGGAGCTGTGAAAGTGAAGCCTGGATTGCCTTGGAGAACCCAAGATGTTAGAGATGCCAGAGCTGTGGGATGCAGATGAGAAGAGCTGCTCACAGGGAGTGGAGCCAGCCCAAGAGAAAAAAAAGGATGTTGCAGTCAAACCTGAACTGAGTTGGAGATTTGAAGAGCATTGTGATATCAGATGCGGAGATGCAGAGTTTGGAGTTTGCTCAGCTGGTTTTGGGTCTTGCTTTGGTCCAGTGTTTTTTCGTTATGCTCCCTTCCATTTTGAATGATAATGTATATCCTGCGCCATTGTGTGTTGGAAGTATGTGGTCTGCTTTTTGATTTTTATTTTTACAGGTGATTACAGTTAGGAGATTTCATGCATCTCAGAAGAGACTTTGAACTTTGGACTTTAAAACATTTTTCAGACTGTGATAGACTTTGGGGACTTTTAAAGTTGAACTAAATGAATTTTGCATTATAATATTACAAGCTTATGGGGGCCAGAGTGTGAAATGTTGTAGAGTGAATGTGATCAGCCCCCATAATTGTATTGAGAGTGGCACTGTTAGAAGGTGTGGTTTTATTGGAGTGGGTGTGGCCTTGTTGGAGGAAGTGTGTCACTGTGGGGGTGGGCTTTGAGGTTTCCTATGCTCAGGATAACGCCCAGTATCTTAGTTGACTTCCTGTTGCCTGCAAAATGTAGAACTCTCAACTATTTCTCCAGCACCATGTCTGCCTGAATGCCACCATGTTCTCCACCATGATGATAATAGACTGAACCTCTGAAACTGTAAGTGAGCCACTCTAATTAAATAGTTTCTTTATAAGAGTTGCCCTGGTCATGGTATCTCTTCTCAGCAATAAAAGCCCTAACTAAGACACCCTCCATTTCTCATTAGAAAAGGGTAGGCCTCCAAAAGACAACAACCAAACACAACAAAGCAAAATACAGTAAGACAAGGCAATGCCCTTACACTGAAGCTGGATAAAGCAACCTAACAGGAGGAAAAGAGTCCGAAAGAAGGCAAAAGAGTCAGAGATAACACTCATTCCCACAGATAGGAGTATCACAAAAACACCAAGCTAACAGCTACAACATATATTCTGAGGACCTAGTATAGACCTATGTAGGTCTTGTGCTTGCTGCTCTAGTCTCTGTGAACCTATATATGCCTTGCTTAGCTGACTCAATGGACCATGGACCATGTTCTCTTGGTTGTCCTTCATTCCCTCTGACTCCTATAATTGTTCTGCCCTCTTTTCAATGGAATTCCCCAAACTCTGAGGGGAGGGACCTAACGGAGACCTCCAATTTAAACTCTCTCTCTGCATAATGTCTGGCTGTGGGTCTCTGCATCCATTCCCATCTGCTGCAAGAGAAAGCCTTTCTGATGACAACTAGACAAGTTACCAATCTATGAATAGAACAGAATATCACTAGGAATCAGTTCATATTTTTTCCAAGACAGAGTTTCTCTGTGTAGCCTAACTGTCCTCGAACTCACTATGTAGACCTGGAGATCAACCTGCCTCTGTCTTCCAAGTGCTGGAATTAAAGGTTTGTGCCACCACCATCTTTTACCTTTCTTTCTTTCTTTCCTTCTTTCTTTCTTTCTTTCTTTCTTTCTTTCTTTTTTACAACTAGTCATGTTTGGTTCTACCCTAGGTCTCTGGGCTATCCAGTCTCCAGTTCCTGGACATCTAAGCAATTTCAGGCATGAGTTCCCTCTCATAGAGTAGGCTTCAAGTTAAATCAGACATTGGTTGACCACTCCCACAAGTACTACTGTCTATTGTTCTAGCACATATTGCAGGCAGAACAGATTGTTGGCCAAAGGTTTTATGGGTGGGTTAGTGTCCATGCCTCTTTTAATACCCTGCAGAGTACCTTCCTGGACCAAAGAAACTAGAAGATAATGATGAAGACTCCATGTAGGCACCATCTCAACCTCTTTATGTTCAATGAGCTGTGTGGATGTGTCCTAGGCAATAAGGACCCCACTGTCAGTTTGCAGAAGCATCCCTTTGTCTTGGCATCAGCCTGGATTGCTTGGGGGCTCTCTACTGGACCCCTTAGCCAACAACTCCACCAAATGCAAACCAGTCCTGCCACTGGAAGCCTTGCCTGGCTATAAGATAAGGCCAGTTCAGACTCTTTATACTTCATTACTAGGAGTCCTCACTAGAATCACACTCATAGATAGATTCCAGGAAGTTTCCACTGCATTATGTCCCCATACCACCCCTTCAAATTCCCCTAATTCTAGCCATCTCTCCTTCTATCCCATCCCTCCCAACCTGATCCTTCCCAGTCCTAGCCCCATCCACCGCCAGTCCACCTTGCAAAACCTATTCTATTTCCCCTTTCCAGAGAGATCCATGCACCCTGCCCTCCAGAGTCCTACTCTTTACCTATCTTCATTGGGTGTATGAATTTGTGGCTTGGTTGTATTTACCTAACAACTAATATCCACTTATAAGTGATTAAACACCATGTTTGTCCTTCTAGGTCTGGATTACATCACCCAGGATAATTTTTTTTCTAGTTCTATCTATTTGTGTGCAAACTTCATGATGTTAGTTTTTTAACAGCTAAGTAATACTCCATTGTGTAAATGTACCACATCTTCTTTAGCCATTCTTATGTTGAGGAGCATCTTCTAGCTATTCCAATTTGGTGGAATACAGGTTTTCAAAGCATGTCCTTATGATTCTCTGGATTTCCTTGGTGTTTTTTTTTATGTCCCAGCTTTTGTTTCTAACTGTGTTAATTTGGACATTTTCTCTTTCTGACTTTTAATTAGTTTTGATAAGGGTTTGTCTAGCTTGTTGATTTTCTTAATCTTCTTATCTTTTTTATCTTCTCAAATAACCATTTTTTAGATTCATAAATTCTTTGGGGTTGTTTGTTTTGCACTTATTTCTACTCCAACTTGTACATTCTATCTAGTAGCTCTAGGTGTTGTTTGTTCTTGTTTTTCTAAATTTTTAGTTGCACCATTAATTCATTTATTTTTGCTCTTCCTAATTTTTACATGTTGGTTCTTAGAGCTATAAATTTCTCTCAGAATGTTTTTAATGTGTTCCAGAGGTTTTGCTCTGCTGTGTTCTGAGTTTCATTTAGTTTCATGAAATTTTTAATTTTTCTTAATTTTTTTAAATGGTTCATCACTTAGTAGTGTGCTGCTTAATCTCCATGATTTGTGTATTTTCTAGAGATTTGTTTGCTCTTGTTTTTAAGTTCTATTGCATTGTGGTTATTTCAGTCTTTCTGAATTTTGTTTTTGCTTTTGCTTGTTTATTTTGCTTTATTTTTGTTCTAGGGTGTTTTCTATTTAAGAGAAGCTTCCCTGTGCTGCTGAGTGGAATATATATTCTTTGGTGTTTGGGTGGAATATTCTTTTCTCTTAAGTCCATTTAATGTATAATGTCATTTAATTCTGATGTCTCTCTGCTTATTCTTTGTCCAAGTGACCTATCTATTAGAGAAAACAAGGCATTAAAATCATCTACTATTGATATTTGATGTTAGTCTGTGTCTCTAATTCTAGAAGTACACTTTTAAAAAATGAATATACCAGAGTTTAGTGCACACGTATTTAGAATAATAATACCTGTGTGGTTAACTATTCGATTGATTAGAATTAAGTATTCTTTATCTCTTTTGATTAATTTTATTGTGAAGCCTTTTCATCAGATATAGGATATTAATGTCTGCTCACTATGTGAATTCGATTTGTTTAAAGTATTTTTCTCTGTTCTTTTACTCTAAGACAATGGTTATCTTTAAAGCTATGCTTCTTGTAGACAAAAGATATGTAGATTTTTGTTTCTTGACCCATTCAATAGCCTGTGTCTTTTGATTAGTGAATTGAGGCCAAATCAAAACAAAAAATCATTAAGTTTTGAACGTTATATGTTGATTACAGTCAATTGTGTTGATGATTTTTGGTGTTGTTGTTTGCGCTCTCAGTGGCACTTTGTATTTCAATAATTATAGCTTCATTTGTTTTCTTTCTACAGTCTTTTGGCTATGTGGCTATGTTCATTCCTTTCTTCAGCATGAAATACTGCTTTCTGTATTTTCTTTAGGTTTTGTCTTATGAATATAGCTCTATTTAAGCTGTTTATATCACAGGAAAGTTTGTCTTTCTCCTTCAATTATGGCAGTTAGTTTTGCTAGGTATATTAGTCTAGGTTGGCAGTAGTGGTCTTTTTGAACTTAAAATCATCACTCCAGCTCCTCTGGATTTCAGTTTTTATTAAGAAATCATCTGTTATTCTGTTAGGTTTTCCTATTTCTGTGATTTGCATTTTTTTCTCATAGAGCTTTCAATATACTTTCTTTGTTCCGTATACTTAGTGTTCTAGCTACTTCCATCAGTCTTAGATTTGTGCTTTCCTGAGCATCACTCAGATGTCTATTCTCTTTAAGTTCTATGAGCTGTTCTTTTTTTTTAAATTTTTATTTTTCAATTCAAAAATTGACCCTTCCTCCCCTTCTCCCATTTCCCTTCCATTCCCCAATAACTCTCCTCCCTCCCCCTCCATCCTTAAGAGAGGGGAGGGTACCCTGCCCTGTGGGAAGTCCAAGGCCCTCCCGCCTCCATCCTGGCCTAGGAAGGTGTGCATCCAAGTAAACTAAGGTCCCAAAAAGCCAATACATGCAGAAGAGACAAGTCCCAGTACCATTATCGATGGCTTCTCAGTCAGTCCCCATTGGCAGCCACATTTAGAGTTCAGTTTGATCACATGCTCGTTCAGACTCCATCCAGCTGGATTGGGTGAGCTCCCATTAGATCAGGCACACTCTCTCAGTGGGTGGACCAACCCCTTGCGGTCCTGACTTCCTTGCTCATCTTCTCCCTCCTTCTGCTCTTCAACTGGACCTTGGGAGCTCAGTCCATTGCTCTGATGTGGCTGTGGGTTTCTGTCTCTATCTCCATCCATCAGGCAAAATTTCTATGGTGATATTCAAGATATTCATCAGTGTGACTATGGGACAAGGCCAGTTCAGACACCCTCTCCTCTGCTGCTCAAGGACCTATCTGAGGACATTCCCGTGGACACCAGGGATCCCCTCTAGAGCCAAGTGTCTTGCCCACCCTAAAATGTCACTCTTAATGTAGATATCTTCTTCCCTGCTCCAATATCTGCCCTTCCTCCATCTCCAACTTCCCACTCCTCCAAGCTCTACCCAGTCCTTCCCTTCTTCCTTCTCCTTCCTCCTCTCCCCTTCCTCCAACTCCACCCTCACCCCTACCCCTACCCCCTTGCTCCCAACTTTTGCCCGGCTATCTTGTATGTTTCCAATTTCCAGGAGGATCTATATATGTTTTTCTTTGGTTTCGCCTTGCTATTTGGCTTCTCTAGGGTTGTGAACTATAGACTTAATGTCCTTTGTTTATGACTAGAGTCCACTAATGAGTGAGTACATGCCATATTCATCTTTTAGGGTCTGGATTATCGCACTCAGGATAGTGTTCTCTATTTCCATCCATTTGCATGCAAAATTAAAGATGTCATTGTTTTTACCGCTGAGTAGTACTCTAATGTGTATGTATACATTCCACACTTTCTTGATCCATTCTTCCATTGAGGGGCACCTAGGTTGTTTCCAGGTTCTGGCTATTACAAATAGTGCTGCTATGAACATAGTTGAACAAATGCTTTTGTAATATGATTGGGCATCTCTTGGGTATATTCCCAAGAGTGGTATTGCTGGATCCTAAGGTAGGTTGATTCCCAATTTCCTGAGAAACCGCCACACTGATTTCCAAAGTGGTTGCACAAGTTTGCATTCCCAACACCAATGGATGAGTGTTCCCCTTTCTCCACATCCTCTCCAGCATAGGCCATCCTTGGTGTTTTTGATTTTAGCCATTCTGACAGGTGTAAGATGGTATCTCAAAGTTGTTTTGGTTTGCAATTCCCTGATGGCTAAGGAAGTTGAACATGACCTTAAGTATCTTTTGGCCATTTGAACTTCTTCTGTTGAGAATTCTCCAATCAGATCATTATCCCATTTTTTAATTGGGTTATTTAGAATTTTAATGTGTAGTTTCTTGAGTTCTTTATAAAATTTGGAGATCAGACCTTTGTCTGATGTGGGGTTGGTGAAGATCTTCTCCCATTCAGTAGGATGCCTTTTTGTCTTAATGATTGTGTCCTTTGCTTTACACAAGCTTCTCAGTTTCAGGAGGTCCCATTTATTCATTGTTGCTCTTATTGTCTGTGCCACTGGGGTTTTACATAGGAAGTGGTCTCCTGTGCCCATGTATTGCAGGCTACTTCCCACTTTCTCTTCTATCAGGTTCAGTGTGGTCAGATTTATATTGAGGTCTTTAATCCATTTGGACTTGAGTTTTGTGCATGGTGATA
>PVIU01022721.1:0-28752 GCA_004026605.1 Ondatra zibethicus | reverse complement strand
ACAATGTTGGGAGTCCTGGTTTATTGCTCTTCACCTTTTGCCCTTGAGACAGGGTCTCCCTGACTTCGGATCTTGCCATCTCTCTGATTAAGCTGGCTGTCGAGCAAGCCCCAGTGATCTTTCTGCCGCAGTCTTCTGGTTTTAGGCCCCTTCAGCCCAGGCCACACCACCTGGTTTTTTAGGTGCTGGGGATCCAAATTTAGGTCCTCGTGCTTGCTCATCAAATGCTCTTTGCTGAGCCATGTCCTCAGCTCACTTTTGTTCTTCTGACTGGGACCCATGTAGCCCACACTTTTCTTGAATTCAATTTACAGCTTCGGATGATCGTGAACGTTTTGTAAGAATATAATGTTAGAACCTAGCTGTCTCTCTGGCCATGGCCACAGTTCACACAGCTTTTCCCGTTTACAGACACCAGCAGGTAGCCTACTGAGACATTGTCCATAAGTCTCCAGCTAAAAGTCTCCAGGTGCAGGATCTTTTACCTGGGGAAATAAGTTTCGTCAAAAGGGCTTTGTTTTTGTGGTGACACATTCTATATCCAACTCTCTTCTCTGTCTGTTGCCTGGGAATCAGAGAGACTTGTATTTTGAAACCAGTCCATCCTCCAAAGGGTGGAATATGAACTTGTTCCACACAGTTGCCATTGTAGTCTGAATCCTAGGCTTTTCCAGCTTTATGAAATGCCTGTGTCCTTGGTAAGGTTCTGCCTTTGTTTTCCTGCTTGCTTGGTGGGCTTTCTTAGGATGATCCTGCTTGTCTTATTTTAACTTTCATGCTTGTAATTCTTGTCTGTCTTTAGGGGCTGCCTTTTGCCCCATTTCTAGCATTCTCCTGAGGTAATCAACAGATTTTTCCCAGTATGTTGTACTGGCATTATCCCCATGGTCTGTTGTTGTTTCTGCAATCATTCTTTTGCTTGCTTGGTTTTCCCTTAGGTGCCTGGTGATTGTTGGTTGACCTGGAGTCTGCAAGGTCTAGGCATCCTTCCCTCCTACCGGGTCTGAACTATATTCCCTGTGTTAGGCTTTTCCGGTGAGTAGGAGTTCTAGATGGAACATTTGAGATCAGGGCAGTAGAGTCTGTCCTTTGGCCAGCTTTGTTATAGGTTAAAGGGGAGGTAGCTAGCTAGTAGGTCTGTAGGCTTTTTAAGTGCCAGACAGTTTTACTTGGTGTCAGCATTCCTACTTAACCTTCATTTTCTTTTTGGAGAAAAGATGTAGGAATTAAAGAAAGGAAAAATATGACGAATAGAGTGGTTGGCACAGGTGTGAAGTACTGGGTTTTATCCCCAGGACCACCAACACCCAAACACAGCCCACAGAAAGAGTTGTCATTTCTGAGGGAACAGTGCTTAGAACCTAGAGAGCTGCACTTGGTTGCTTGATGCCCTCAGTATGTTAACTAGTAAGCTATTGCTTATTTCAGAGGACTTTGTAGCTCATGATAGTTGTTTCTTTAGACTTCTCAACTGAAATTAATAATTTTGTGATTTTGATTAAATACAGAAGATACACTCTTGCCAGAATGATTCTCTTAGGGCAGATGAATTGGCTTAAAAGTGCCTGCTCTGCAAGTCTGAGCTGGAGTTTGATCCCTAGAACACAGATGGTGAAAGTTGTCCTCTGACAAAAATACTGCGACACATGTGTGTCCCCTTCCGCCCTCCCCAGCATCACACACACAATAGTAATAAAATAATTCACTAAAAGTTTTCTACCCTTGAGATTGATCAGAATTTCTTTTAGTAATAGACTTTAAAAGTCATCCCCACCATTGCTGATTTTTGGTAGTTATTAATAATTTCAAAGAAGTTGTGTTGGTTTTCATAGGTCTTTTTTGAGTTGGCATACAGAAGTGTAATTAGTATGTTGTTTACTTGCATTGTAAATGAAAGGTAATGGGTACTTTATACCTATAGTATTTATACCTAGAAATTAAAGTGAGGAACATCTAGGCCAGGGTTAGGTAGCTATTCAACTCCTTATTTTTCTTTTATGGCCAAGTTTGAAAGCCATTCTAAATCTTCATTAAATCTGAAGAAATTGTTTTTGAAATAGAATGTCAGTGATAAAATTATATAAGATTATTTTGAATTAAGATTAGATCCTGCAGTTTAAGATATGATTATTAATATATTTTTCAACTTAAGTGTGTGGATGAGTTTTTACTTGTGGGAAACTGGGTAACTCATTAAGTTTATTATAACTGTTTGCCATACTTAATGAGAAACACTTTTCTAGTTTCTCAAGTCAAAACAAGGTTAATATTTTTTCTTAGAAAAAAAACTTTCAAGAAAACAGAAAAATTTATAGAACCAGGTAAAATTTAGCTATAACTTAAAGATATGATCTTTTAAAAACATTTAAACATTTAATATATAGAACTAAATTATTAATATATGGTTAATAGCAACATAAGCATAGTCCTTAAGACTTGAATTACTTTTTGAGACCTCTGATAGGCCAGAGGAGCCTAGCATTTCCATATTGATTTAGAAAAGAGATGCGCTAGGAAAATAAGGATCCTGCCAGAAGTGTATTATCTTTCTAAGTGGATGTGTGACCTTGACAAACCACTTAGTTGCTCTGGTCTTAGTAAGGAAGAACATTGGGAACAGATGACTTTGAGGATTCTTTTGAGGAAGATATTAGAGATTAGAATCTGTATCAGGAAATGTGCTAAACTACATAATCCTTAAAACAATTCTGGAATAAATGATACAAATGGGATTCCTTCCGTTTCTATAGACTCTATGTTTAAGGAAACATTTGCTCATGAGCTGCTAAGGGGCCAAGTGAGAAGTTGAGCCTTGGCCTGTTTTGTTCTGTGGCCATATTCTTTGTAGTGCGCCACACTGAGCCATGTTCTTTGTAGTGCGCCACACTGAGCCATGTTCGTGTGTTAGATGATCAAATTTTATTCTTAAAATTTGTTCATTTCATAGTCTGTAGTTTGTAATGAGCTTGTTTTGTGTCACAGCATGTCACTCAGGAAAACCAGAAGTCAGATTTTAGACCTGTCTATGACTTGTGCCCAGAGTACAAATGTGACCAGATTTAAACAGATAAATCAGAACATATATATAGGAGGCAATTAGGGAGTCCAAAGTTATCTTGTATTTACTTCAGCAGTAATATTGTTCAGAAACATATTTAGGCTCCCTACCCCTGACATAGGACCTTATGTATCCCAGGCTGGCCTTGAACTTGCCAGTAGCCAAGCCTGAATACTACCTCCCAAGAATGGAATTGCAGACATGTGCCACCATGCCCAGCTCTTCTGACTTCCTCCTAATGCTTTTGACCTCATTATTTTAACATACATTCTGTGTGGCAAATTAAATCTTTTGAGAGTAAATTTGATGTTTGAAAAAAAAAATAAGCTCATTTTGAACCAAACCATCCTCACTTAGGAAATAATGAGAATTGTCAGTTTTAGTTAAACATAAGCAGCGACTAGAGGAAGAGCACATATTCTCACGTCTCTTAGAAGGTTATAAGAAAAGAGATTGCTTTGTGGCCGGGCGGTGGTGGCGCACGCCTTTATTCCCAGCACTCGAGAGGCAGAGGCAGGCGGATCTCTGTGAGTTCGAGTCCAGCCTGGTCTACAAGAGCTAGTTCCAGGACAGGCCCCAAAGCTACAGAGAAACCCTGTCTCGAAAAACCAAAAAAAAAAAAAAAAAAAAGCTTGCTTTGTATGCTGGCAGCTTGAATGGTCTCTAGAATGGTATAGTCTGGTTGAGCATTGACCTATAATAGAGCATTCTAGAGAGAGAGAGGAGTGTTGGGAATTTGAGGCCTCCCTGGTTACATAAAACCTGTCTTGGAAAACAAAACATTCTGTGTTGTCTTGTGAGCAGGGTCCCATGTACTCCAGGCTGTATAACCTTGAGCTCCTGGTTCTCCTGTCTCTGCTTCCCAGGACCTGAGATTCTAGGATTATAGGCCTGTGTTCCCATGCCTTGCTTGTGGTAACCTTTATATGAATGTAAATTCTGCCTCGTTAGTCAAAATATACCCTGAGATTATTTTCATTAGTTCTGTTTCCTGTTTTGGTTGATACTGTGCTGATCTGGCACTGTGCTTTAGAGAAATAAGTTGGTGAATGAATTCTTTCCATTTTAAAGATTGTCAGATTTTGTAGAACAGTTTGCAGAAGTTTGCGTGGTAATTATTGGTTAAATATAACTAGTGTTATATAATTTTTGATTGTCTGTGGCTTAGTACAAATCCAAGCAGATACCCCATCTGCGTGTAGTCCTTAAAGCAGTCTTACATCTAAATTTACTTTTCTCTTAAGAATTTTGATAATGGAAGTTGGGGTTGTAGCTGAGTTGCTGGAGTGCTTGCCTAGTATTCAGAAAACCCTGTCCAGTCCTCAGCACTGTATAAAGCAGACTGGTGTGTATGCCTGCCTGCACTCTGATCTCAGAGTCATCTGTGGCAGCATAGCAGGCTGGAGGTTGTGTTCAGATGCCTGAAACCCTATTTCAAAAGCTAACAAGAACCAGGCAGCAACCCCCCTGTATAGGTTGCATTATCCCTACCTGTGAGCATTTGGATATTAGAGTATTAAGTTCAGGTAATAATAAAGAGATATGATTGCAGAGGAGTTTGTACTATCATTCTGTCTTGGGAAGGTGTTTATTTTCCCTTTAAAGCTTCCAGATGGTTGAGTTTAAGGATGTATCTTGGGTCTAAGAATTAAAAGATAAGAAAAATATCTCTAGCATCTTTCTACTTTTGTTTTATATCTGTTTTATTAACTTGTATTTGAGACAGGGACTTGTTTCTGTAACCCAGGATGGAGTACTCTGTGGCACAGGCAGGCACTGAACTGCTGCAGCCCTCCTTTCTCAGCCTCTGATTTCTAGGATTATAAGTGCACATGCCTAGCTTTCTATTACTTTTTCAATAATACATTTCCTTTTGTGGTTGTAACACAAGTCACCGTTACAAGACCACAAATCAATTTGAGTGCAGATCACTGTACCAGGAGCTGACATACGATTCAGTAGGTGCTAGGTGGATATGTGCTCTGCCCCTCCCCCCCAGTGTGTGTCTGTTTGTGTGTGTGTAGGAGGGAAGGAACGCTGGCAAATTACTAATTCTACAACTGAAACTACAACTCACTTTGAAATCTCCATTGTGGGAATTCCTATAAGGATTTGCTGACCTCGGGGATGAGAGGATCCAAAGGCATGAACTGAAGGAAAAAGGAATATTCTTGTTTAACAACTCTGCACAAACAAGGAACTCAGCTTTTGTTAGGAACTGAAAGAATTCACAGTACCTGGGGAAACGGTGTAAAGGGGGTCGGGTAGTAGTGTGATAATGCTGTGGAAAAAGATTGGGTCTTCTGAGGCTTGAGAGCATCTAAGAGTTAGAGTTCTGTCTACCTCCAGACTCCAGGCTCTGGGCACCAAGGCAGGATATTATGTAGCTGGGTAGACCAGGTTTGTCTCAAATTTTGCATGTACCCAAGGATGACCTTGACTATTCTCTCTCTCTCTCTCTCTCTCTCTCATATCTCTCTCTCTCTCCCTCCCTCCCTGCTTCCCTCCCTCCCTCCCTGCCTTTCTTTATTTTGGTGTTAGGGTGTCACTGTGTAGCCCTGGCTGGTCTAGATCTTGGTATGTAGACCAGGTTGCCCTAGAAGTCATAGAAATCAACCTGTCTGTCTCTGACTCCAAAGTGTAGTATTTGAATGTATGTACCCGTATCCCTGGCCACCTTGAACTCTTGATACTCTAACTCCTAAGCACTAGCATTACAAATCTGTATTCCCACACCCAACTTAAGAGTTGAGATTTCTGTGTTAAGGTTTCTTGGGTTCCCAAGCCTATATTTTTGTTCTATCAGTATGGAGCTGCTGTGTTTCTAGGGTGCCCTTCATGGCAGCCCAGGCTGGGCAACCCTCAACTGTTTATGGATGAGCATCTGTTCAGGGACCCAGTGTATCCTGTAGCTTGCTGTGCCTGGAGGAGCATTCCATGCCCTGCACTTCATCCTCCCACTGTGGAGAGCAGAGATGGCACGTGTGGAAGCCGTTGGTGCTGATCCTGGAGCTGCGCGAGGAGCAGCGCTGTGAGGAGGACGTCCTCCCCTGGCCTTGAGCTACCTGGATCGCCTCCTGCCCTGCATTCCGGCCATGAAGCCAGTCACGGCCCACTGGTACAGTGCTCCTGCTGCTGTTCTCCAAGCTTTTGGCCACACATCCACAGAGGCAGAGCAGTGTCTCGCTGTCAGTTGTGGGGATGGGAGGTGCGGTCTTGGGGAAGGAAGCTCAAGTGTGACCTCACTGCTGTGATTGCATCTGATTTTCTGGCCCTGTTTCTACACTGACTCTGTCCAATTACGGACAGGCCTTGGTCTAAAGCACACTCAGACCTTCTTGGCCCTCTGTTCTACTAATTACTCCTTTGCCGTGTACTAGCTATCTATTGTTGCAGTAGGCTGCATTGAAGCTACAATGCAGGGACTGGATGCTTGCTCTACATCTGGGAAAAGTTCATAAAGCTGTCAGCATACACTCTGGACTCGTCAAGAGGAGACTGAAGCTGCAGTCAGGGAGACTCTGAGGGGACTGCCTAGATTATCTTAGTCCAATACCCAAAGCCCCTCACAACTCCAGTAACTAGGGATTCCACCACACCAGCATTCCCAGACATGACAACTGTCATGTGGACCTGGACAGGGTCCCTCTAGTGGTCACCAAGTAGAGGAGAGACCACTGTCATCTGCTCCCTGCCTTTAAATCTCCACATCTGAAGCCTGGATGGGGTTCCTCTCTCCCTTGTAAACCCCACGACGTCCTGCTTATCCCCACGGTGTGCTCTGCGGGCCTGGTTAGCCATATGGGTGTCTTTATGACCAGTCAAGTACTGTTCCACCCTCATCTGATCAGCTTGGCTCATCCACCTCCATCTGGGGCTAGGTCACATTGGTCAGACAAATCAAAATAGATAAAATCCATGCACTAGCATTCTTTTTTGAATCTCCCTCTGTTTGGAACTCTCATTTTCTCAATTTTCAGAATGCTTCAGTGCCTTCCAAAGGCCCTTTCTAAGGTTATCATTTGTATCATTCTTCCAGGTTTCTTGATAGACATGTGTGAGGAGAACCAATGTAGGTGGCTCTCCTTTAGCACACCTTTAAGGCCCTGTGCAGTCCATGCTCTCAGAGGGTGGAAGGAGAGAACCAACTCTTGCAAGTTCTCCTTGGACCTTCCACATTTGTGCTCCCTTCCACTAAATTAAATAAATAAATTTCAAAGGAAGAAAATAAAAAGCAAGAAGGTGGGGGAAAATGGGCTAAGAGTATGGTGAAATGAGAAAGCACTTATTAAATTAATATGGGCAAGGCCTTGGGTTTGATCCCCAGCACCAAAATAAAATGCAGGTCCTTTGCTTTATTGAAGACCCACAGAGTAAGGAACCTGGGGATGATTCTGATTGATCTTGAAAGGTTTGGAACCTGGGGCCCAGCATTAAAAGTGGTCTGTGTTCTTCCAGAGGAACTAAGTATGATTTCTAACACCCAAGTCAGGTAGCTCCCAGCTGCCAGTAACTTCAACTCCAGGTGATCCAATACCCTTTTCTGGCCTTTGGGCACTTGCACACATACAGCATGCACGCACGCACACACACACACACACACACACACACGCATGCACACACATAATTAAAAATAAATCTTTTTTTAAAGAAAGGATTTGAATCATTGCTGTAGGCCTTTTGATGTACAGTTTTGAATACAAGTTTTAGGCTGGTGATAGGAGAGAAAATACCTACATAAGAACAATAGTTTAAAACATGCATAAAGAGCCAGGGCTGTTACACTCCTGTAATCCCGACATCTGAGGGCTGAGGCCAGCATTTTGACCATTCCAGGCCAGTCTCTGGGCATGGGGTAAACTCCAGTGTAGAGGATCAAGTATGTCTCTAGAGAATGGAGAGGCAAAGTGAGCGTTAGATTGATGATAAATGATCTTTGTGTGAATAGTAGACAAATTAGAAGGATGGGTACCACTTTTCCTTGTGTTCAAAGGGAATTGGAAGCAAACATAATTTTCTCACTTAAGACATCTCTCACTCTTTAAATTATGAAAAGTAAGTAACCTTGAAGACATGCCACTGCTAGAGTCTGTTGACAAGTGCTGTGCTGTTCTATGAGTATAGTTCGTTGCCTCCGAAGTGCATGTTGAAATATGGACATGAATGTAAGAGAGATGGTGGGACCTTTAAGAGACTCTAAGAAGCGATGAATAGCTTTCTTATGGAATCAGATTCATTCTCCTTGATTGCCAAGAGAGGCTGCCCTTCCCCCTTTTCCCTAGACGTCCTCATCTGTCCTTCACCACACGTGCTGATGTAGCTCTCTGCCTTCACCACACATGGGTGGGTACCTGATCTTGGACTTCCCAGTCTGACCCAAATTAGCTTTCCTTTCATTACTCAGTTTCAGGTTTTTGTTATGGAATCAGAAAACAGACTAAGACAGTGGTTCTCAACCTTCCTAATGCTGTGACCTTTTAATACAGTTCCTCATGTTGTGGTGATCCCAACCATAAGATTATTTCATTGCTACTTCATAACTGTAAGTGTGCTACTGTTACAAATCATAGTGTAAATATCTGTGTTTTCTGATGGTCTTAGGTGACCCCTGCAAAAGGGTCCTTCAACCCCCAAAGGGGTCTTGACCCACAGGTTGGACTGCTGTAATATTGTCTTAACTGTTTTGCCTACTAATTCTAAAGTCCATAATTTACTCCTAGAAGTGAGCTTGTTCATCATTGTCTTCACTAGCCTTCAAGGTATGGATAACATAATAATATTTACACTTACAGAGGAGATTCGGTTAGGGTTATGTGGCCTGGCCAAAATACTCCTTTAAACATGAGTAAAGCCAGTTTAACAAACAGGCCATGGTGATTCAGGCCTGGCACCAGGGAGATGGAAGCAGGAGGATTGGGAATTCAAGATCATCATCAGCTACATGAGACCTTGTCCCAGAACAAAACACTTGAATAATTGGTGTACATTTAAAAATAAAGATTACAAAGTATATTCAAACCTTTCTTTACTCTAACTTGTTAGAGAATAACTCTAATAAAGGTTATGCTATCTTTTTTTTTTTTTTTTTTTTAGGTCAGGTTGTCATTGAATTCACAGTGATCCACCTGCCTCTGCCTCCTGAGTGCTGGACTCCTGCATGGGTAGATGTGGATTACAGGCATGGATCACACCTTGTTGAGGTTATGATAGTCAAACAAGGAAAGCCACTTTTAAAAATTATGTTGTTTTTGAGACCATCTCACTCTGTATCTCAGGCTAGCCTTGGACTAAAACACTTTACAGTTTTCAGTCCCACTCAGCTGGGAAGATCACATTTAATGTGAAGACCAGTTAAGGCCATTTCAGTGTCAGTGCTGGCTATAACCAGCAGTAAGAAGGAGCGTTTGTGTGTGTGATAAAAAGGAGGGAGGGGAGTTGGGGGAGGAGGAGGGGAGGAAGGGTAGAAGAGAATATAAACTTAAGCAATTTCTGGTTTTAACCCAAATTTTCCTAGTTTTAACACATACGTGCATGCGCGTGCGTGCACACACACACACACACGCACGCACGCATGCACTTGAGTTTTTGAAATAGAGTATCTCTTTGTAAACCAGGCTACAGGATCCATTCACCTCTGCCTCCTGAAGCACTACCAGCAAGTTTTTTTTTTTTTCAAGGAAAAAAGCAATGGTCCTATACAAGCATGCACTCAGTGGAAAATCCAGCAGCTATGGAGACTCTGGTTTTTTGGCCACCAGACTCTTCATTGTCTGAAGTAGTCTGAATAGTCCCAGTTGGTTTTAGTCTTTTCTTTCTTCTCTTCCTTTTCTCTCTTTCTGTGCACACAGCAAACACATGCACATATTTGTATGTGGGATATTTTAGACACTGAGCCAGAGCTGTGTGATAATGCTAGTTTTTCCAGTTTTCCCACCAGTCAGTTTTATTTATTTATTTTGGTTTTTCGAGACAGGGTTTCTCTGTGGCTTTGGAGCCTGTCCTGGCACTAGCTCTTTTAGACCAGGCTGGCCTTGAACTCACAGAGATCTTCCTGCCTCTGCCTCCCAAGTGCTGGGATTAAAGGCGTGCGCCACCACCGCCCGGCCCACCAGTCAGTTTTAATTCTTAATAAGTCCTCATACTGATTTTGTCTTAAAACATTAGCTCAGTACTGAAGAAGCTTAGGACCTGGTTTCCTGCCCTATGGTTTAGGCAGATGATGTAGTTACTCTGTGCTTGGTTTCTTCATCTGTAAAATAAATGGTATTGAAAAGTTGATTTGAAGTTTCCTAATAGCTCTCAAATTCTGTTGAGGAATGCTAGGGTTTTAAAGAGCAGACTTTGTATTATATATAGAAAGTGATTATCTCAATCCAGCTGTGAACACTTAAAGGGGTAAACTCTTGGCAAGTTAAAAATGATGGTGGAGAGGAGAAGGGGTGGAGTGGATGTCAGAAACAGAATTAACAGAGTTAAAAAAGACAATTTCTTATTTCCTAGTGTACCCAGTAGGTAGATCTGCTACTTTTAAGGTAACAATGACCTAAAATGGGAAAAAACAGCTTCCTTTAAGATTATGGTAGGTGGTGTGTGTGTGTGTGTGTGTGTGTGTGTGTGTGTGTGTGTGTGTGTGTGTGTGTGTGGCATTGGGGCAGGGGGCATTATTTTGGATAGTGTCTCATTTAGCTCAGGCTGGCTTTGAATTCTCTATATTGTAAGGGCTGGCCTTGAACTCCTAATCCTCTTGTTTCTACCTCCCAGATGCTGGGATTATAGCTATGCACCACTATACCAGGCTTGAATATATTTTTGATTGAAAATATAAATCATGTTTTTGGGGAGCTGTTGGGAATATGGTGGTATCACTGACTGCTCTTGGGAGGTCAGACAGATTCAACCTTTGATCTCCCCAACTTTTTTCCCTTAAAAAATATGTCATCTTCTCACAGTGCATGCCTTGGAAAAGCAGGGTGGGGTCCAGGCATGAGAGCCATGATAGAAAGCCTGGAGTGTGTTTTCCACTCTGACTTCTGCCTTAACATTATTCTGCAAGGTTGCCTGGGAAAGCAGTCTTAGCTTTAAGAATTTCTGGGTGAATGTGCTGTTTTTGAATTATCATTACTAGTTTATTAATTGTTGATTATTATTATTAAGCATGACTTTGGGGCCAAGGGCGGGGGCACATATCTTTAATCTAGGTACTTGGGAGCATTAGGTGACAGGAGGATCAGGATTTAAGGCCTTGCTTGGCTGTATGGGGAGTTTGAAGTCAGCCTGGGCTACATAAGACTGTCTCAAAAACTGAACAAACAAATGTAGCTTTTGGGTTCCTGCCTTTTTGTTGTAAATTGTTGATTTTATCTCCTTTTAGTTTTTTATCTTTGTATGCTCTTAAGTTTTGTCTCTGTTTTCAGTTTTTCTCATTTCTTATTTCCTGTGCATGTGTGCACATAAGTGTACATGCTGAGGTCAGATGATACCTTGCAGGAGTGGTTTTCTTCTGCCGTGTGGGTCCTGGGTCAGGGTTGATAGGAAATGATGCTTTTATCCACTGAGTCATCTCACTGGCCCAGCATGGTTAGCTTGCATCTTTCTTGCCCACATGCTTCTTGCCCACTAACATGCTGTATTCCATTCTTTCTGCTCTCTGTTGTTTGTTTTGATGGTAGAGATAGAGTGCCATCAATCACTAATTAAGAAAATCCTACAGGTGTGTGTTCATCCCTGCCTTCTGGAAGCATTTCTTAATGGAGGTCTCCTCCTCTCTGATGACTTTAGCTTGTGTCACGGTGACAAAAATCAGCCAGCACAGACCGCTTTGTGCCTCTGCTTCCTGCAGCAGCTCACTGCTACTACTTTGTCTAAAGGTCAGCATTATTGATCTAAAGATAAATTTCTCATTGTGTGTCTCATTTTCTCATCACACATTTCTCTTATGTGGAGAATGAAGTGGCTCAGGTGTTTAGCTAGGTATTGTTGCTCTCCTAAGAAATAAGACTTTAAAAAGGACACTTTCTATATAAAATGTAGAAGAGAATCACTATTATATGTGCAGAATTCTAATGAAAATATATTGAGTATTATAAGACCAGTCTGTATTCTTTCATCAGTTATACATTTGAACATATTCATGGTGGAGAAATAATCATTAAAATATATTAATATAAAAATACTTCAGAATTGAAGAAAATTTAATTTTATTTTACCCACATCTATAATTTCAGCTCTTGGGTCCTTGAGGCACATGGCTCTCTGAGAAATCCAGGTCAGCTTGGGCTACATGATGAGTTTAAAGCCAACATGGGATGCATAGCAATACAATTTTTAATCTTCACACTCACATGTGTGCATGCACACACACACACACACACACAAAACCAAAACCAAAAACAAAAAACTCCCCTCCAAAATCATAAAACCCCTGGGTCTCTGAAATATAGTTGTAATTGATGTGGGAAAATGTTCTTATACAGTGTAAAGATTTGTCATTCATATTAGTTTAATAAAACGCTGATTGGCTAGTAGCCAGGCAGGAAGTATAGGCGGGGAAACCAGACTAGGAGAATTCTGGGAAGAGGAAAAGAGAGTCAGTCACTGGCCAGATGCAGAAGAAGCAAGATGAGAACACCTCACTGAGAAAAGATAACAAGCCATGTGGCTAAACATAGATAAGAATTATGGACAAATTTAAGTTGCAAGAGATATTTAATAATAAGCCTGATCTAATAGGCGAAACAGTGTATAATCAGTATAAGCCTCTGTGTTTTTCTTTGGAACTGAATGGCTGCGGGACCAGGCAGGACAGAAATTTCAGTCTACATGTAACGTCATGAGATCATTGTCTTATTTATTTTTTATTTTTTATTTATTTGTAAACAGAGTAACCTGTAGCCTAGACTGTCCTCGAGTTTTCTGTGTAAGAAAAGGAGTTTCTGGCCTTAAACTCCTGGTTCTTCTGCCTCAGTGCTTGGATTGCAGGCATGTGCCACCATGCCTGCATAGCTTTCTGGGGAAAGTTTTTTCATCTTGATTTCCAAATGAGCTGAATTGAATTTCTGAAAAATGTAAAGGCTTTCAAAATTTGTGAAGCACATGGTGACAGATGCACAGCAGGTCCATATGTTGTGTAGCTATTATTACAGTTAATCATTATTTTTGCTTTAGAGAAGGGCTATGGACAGCGTCCAAGAGAGTGAAACTGGAGGATATGGATATTCATATTTTAAACAGGAAGCGCTCTCTCCCAGTTGGAAAGACACTGATTTTTCCCTCCCATATATGGGCTTGATGCCACAGGCACACTAATTTTACCATCGCCTTACGGCTGCTCCTCTCCGCCCCCATGCTCCTGCACATTACCAGTCCTCCACTTGCACTACACTCTCTCCTTGCCGTCCGTTTCCTTTCCTCCCTTCCAAACATGCACCTCTAGAAGCCTTCATTACCTTCCATGTGACTCTTACTGTCTTTGCTTTACCTTAGTACAGATGCCCGTGGGTTGTGTTTCTGTGACTTGCTGGCACCTATGCAGTGTTAAGAATAACTGCCCCATCTAGTTTTCACAGCTGTTCTGTGCCTTCCTATTTCCAGAGGGCAACAGAACACATGCACTTTCTCCTTTACCACATGCTTCCCATTAGGCATACTCTTAGGTTTAGCTGTGCTAAAATTTAAACATTTTCCCCTCATTTTAAAAGTGTGTGTGTGTGTGTTGAGACAGAATCTCACTTTGTTGCCCAGACTGGCCTCAAAGTCATGATGATCCTCCTGTCTCCACCTTTGGAGTGCTGGACTTAGAAAGTATGCAGGGTGCCCAGCAGCATTGCTTGTGGTAGTATAGTCTTGCCTTTCCCTCTTTCTCTAATCATTCTCATGCTAAAGTACAATTTAAATCCCCAGACTACTTTATTCAGATATGGTGTGCATGAAATTTAAAAATGTACCCATTTTAAATGATGTTTGCATTTTCGTAGTCGGGTATGCCCATGAAACTAACACCACATGTAGACAGTTTTTCTAGTAGCCCTTTAAAATTTCCACACGCCTCTTCCCCAATCTCTCTCCTTTCCCACTTCCCCAGATAACAGCTGATCCAGTTCTGTCTCAACGCTGTTTCTTTCTGTTATATACTCTAGTCTGGCTTCATTTGCTCAGCAAAAGTTTTAGATTGTTCCTTTTTAGGGCTGGACACTGTGACTATATGTGATTTTGCTGCAGTTCATTTATCTGCTCATTTGCTAATAGGCATTTCACTTATTCTGTGTTTCTGGCTACTATAAATGAAGCTGTTATAGAATGAGATCCATGTCACAAGTCTTTGGCTGGCTACTTTCCTGTCTCTATTGGGCCTACAATGTAGTAGTGTTTTATTTGGTTTTTGTTCATTCTCATCAATCCTTACACTGTCATGTAAAAATAGTTTAGCTGTCCTTGTTGTACTTCAGTAGTGTGTCATTGTGTCTTTCTGGGCATTTCTTTGATGGCTAGTGGAATTGGGCATCTTGCTTGAATTAACCATATATATCTTAATTTTTTTGGTAAATCAATACAGTTTTTTGTTTTGTTTTGTAATGTAGCCCTTGATGATTCTGCACTCAGTGCAGTCCCACTTCAGCCTTCTGAGTGCTGGATTTGAGATCTAAGCCCGGCTCTAGAATCTTTAATCTGCTTTCAAATTAGCATGTCTCATCATGTTTTTCTTTTAAACTCAGCTCTTCTATTGACTTAAATTACTTCTTGAGATTTTTATTTATTGTTATCTTTATGTATATAGGTGTTTTATCTGTGTACCACATGCTGTAGTGCTCTTGAGCCGGGGGTCTGGAGGAGGGGGTTGAATTCTTTGAAACTGGAATTAAGATGGTTGTAAGCTACCATGTGGTTACTGGGAACAGGACTGAGGTCCTCTGAAAGAACAACCAGTGCTCCTAACCACATCTCTCCAGTCCCTCTCCATTAAGAATTACTTTATACTTTTTTTTTTTGAGACATGTTTCATGTAGAGTAGTCTGGCACCAAACCCTTACATAACTGAGGATGATTTTTAGACTTCTGGACTTCCTGCCTCTGACTTCTAAGTGTGTACTGTCGTTGTGGATTTACATGGTGCTGGGGAGTAAACCCAAGGCCTTTACACATGCAAGTCAAGACTCTACCAACTCCATCTCCATCTCTAAAGCTATGCGTTGGAATAAGAGTTTAATGTTTATGATGCCTGGCACATGAAATTGAGGGACTCCCCTCATGGTTTATACTTTTGATCTCCTGGGAAGTTGTTTTTATCAGTTCCTTGGGCTTGCTGTTTTCTAGGATGTTGAGTGCCGCTTGTGTTAGGAAGAGCAAAGTACTAGAGCTGGTCAGCAGGGGTTAGCCAGTGGCTGGCTTTCTTTATCTGTGCATCATTCATTTGAGCATCTGACTATAGCTTACAATTGTATGCTTGCTGGGTTTTTGTTGTCGTCGTTGTTTGCTTTTTACTTTGTTTCTGGTTTTTTGATAGTCACACTTTGTGGCTCTGGCTGCCCTGGAACATGCTGTGTAGACCAGGCTGGCCTTGAACCTGAAGGAATCCACCTTTCTCTGCCTCCCGTGTACTAGATTAAGGCATGTACCATCACACTCTACTAGCCTACTCATCTTTAAGAAGATGGATAGTTTGGGGCTGCAGTAACTAGAGTTGTGTTTCAGAAATGTAGTATTTAAATATCAAATCTGGGACTTGGGGTATAGCTCAGTGGTAGAAACCTTTCTATCTTAGATAATATCTCAAGTTCCATGCCTCCCATGTGAAGACCTGATATTTGTCAAGAAATGAGTTTGTAGCTTTTCAGTTACTTTAGAACCATGTGTTACTTTCCCTCACTTTCTTGTACATTTTCATGGAAACATCCCTGTTTTACCTGAAACAGTCTTTTGCAGGAACGGCAGTGACAGTTTCTGATATGGTAGTGGTATTCAGTGGGGACACATTGAATTGAAGAAAAAGTTTAGATACAGATTGAGTAGGTATAAAAGAAAGTAATGGATTCTTATTAGTGAGTATTTTGTGGAGGGTTAGTCTGAGTTGAGATGGAGTCTAGCTATGTAGCCCAGGCTGGCTTGAACTCACAGTCTTCCACCTGTCTCGAGTTGCAGCCAGAGCCACTGTGACTGCCAGCGTGCACACCTAGCATGCTTTGGGAAGGTCACCCAAATACTTTGCTTGTCTCTTTTCTTAAGCCACAAAAGTAAACTTATTTTATATGTGTGGGAATTTTGCCTGAAAGTTTTGTCTGTGCACCACTGTGATGTCCATAGAGGCTGGTAGAGGGCATCAGGTCCCTGGGACTGCAGTTACAGATGGTTGTGAGCTACCGTGTGGGTACTGGGAATCGAACCCAGGTCCTCTAGGAGAGCAACCAGTGCTCTTAACCACTGAGCCATCTCTCCAGCCTTTGTAGTTATTGTTTGCTTGCTGGCTTCTGAGACAGTCTCTTGTTCTGTAGCTCAGACTGGCTAGGAAATCACACAGCTGGGGCTAACCCCAAACTCAGTGGCATTTCTGCGCCCCAACTTCTTAAGCACTAGGATTGTAAGTGGGATTTTCCCTGGATTTTGTCATGTGTATTTTTGGTCTCTCCAATTAAGTTGTTAAAGAGAAGATAAAGACTTTATAGTCTGTTTATTTTATGTTCCTGTTCTTAAGTTTTCACATAATGGGAATGCTGATGGATCTTGGATGTCCACTTTAATTTGGTCAGGAGGATTAATACTTGCTAAGGTGGAGGAGAACTTTGGAGTACATTTTCTTCCTACCGAAATTACATTTCTCCTGCTAAAGACATTTCTAAGCCTGGTGTTTGACACAACCTGGAATTTAAAAAATGTGTAGATGATAAATAGACAAGAGGTTAGTAGTTTGATTTCTGAATACCCGAATTTCATTTTTTTCTTTTTCTTTTTTTCAAGACAAGGTCTTTCAGTTCCTTTTTGTGGGTTAAAAAAAAAAAAAGACAAGGTCTTTTGTGAGCCCTTCCCCTCTTTGTCTTCGGAGACTGGAGTCTCATCTTCACTGTCTCTTTTCTGGTAGCTGTGGTCAGGTGCCTTGGGAGCGTTAGTCACCAGTTATTTGTGTCCACTCCTTGTTCATGAAGCAGACAGTTTTCTCAGAGTGAGGTGGAGATGGAGGTGCTGTGGAATAACATTTAAAGGTGTGCTACTTTTGTTTGGACTGCATTTGTTTATCTCTGTAAAGCTTTGATTTTTTTGTCTGTCTAGAACACCTGGTGGTCTAATAATGAGCTGAACGGCCAATAGTGAGTTTAGAGAAAGGACAGGCAGGGCTGGCAGGCAGAGAGAATAAATAGGAGGAGAAATCTGGGAAGAGGTAAGGAGCAAGAGAAGGAGGAGAGGACACCAGGGGCCAGCCACCCAGCCAGCCACAGAGTAAGAGTGAAAGTAAGAGATACAGAAGTAGAGAAAGATGAAAGCCCAGAGGCAAAAGATAGACGGGATAATTTAAGATAAGAAAAGCTGGCTAGAAATAAGCCAAGCTAAGGCTGGGCATTTATAAGTAAGAGTAAGCCTCTGTGTGTGATTTATTTGGGAACCGGGTGCCCCCGCCAAGAGAATAAAAAGAGTAAAGCAAGTAACATTTTAGTGTTTCAACATGGGGCTGGAGTACAAGAAAATTTAGCTACAGTGAAGTCTAGCTTCAAGTGTAGTTTTCTTTTTCTTTTCTGTGTATTAGTGTTTGAATGCACACCTATGAACCACATGCATAGCTGTTGTCCTTGGAGGCCAGAAGGGACCACTGGGTCCCTTGGAACTGAAATTAAGCCAGCATGTGGGTGCTGGAACTGAACCTAGGTCCTGTGCAAGAGCGACAAGCGCACTTAACCACTAAGCCATCTTTCTAGCACCGATTGCTACTCTTAATTGAATGAGTGATTTAATTACATTTTCCCTGTATTATTTAATGAGTTTTCTTTCTTGTGGTAGGTATTATTACATAAGATGTCCAGGTGCCCAAAATAAGAGCTAACTTGTTTTCCCAGGTATGGAAATTACATGGTTGCTACAAAAACATTAAATGAGATTTATATCCTAAAAATATAAAAGAAATAGAAGTATAAAGAAAAAAATTTGAAGCAGAGTTTCACTCTTTAGCCCAGGCTGTAACATCCTATATATATATGGAGAGAGAGAGAGAGAGAGAGAGAGAGAGAGAGAGAGAGCCTAGGTTGGTTTTGGACTCCCAGCACTCCTCCTGCCTCCACCCCGAGTGCTGAGATTACAGGCACGGGCCATCACATCTGGCTATTGTGATTTGTGAGAAAGGTAAGTTCCCCAGCCTATTGAAGAGGATTTATCTCAGGCCGAAGAAATCATCTTTCTCCCAGAAGACAGGGTTCTTGGGCAAAGTTTGGACAACAGGCAGGCATTAGGAAAAGGAAGAGTGGCCAGGTTCTTCAGCGTCCATTGAGGCAGAGGAGCTGAGCCCTCGTAACAGCAGGTCCTGGAGAACAAGGACCAGAGGAGCTCATGAGTAGATCTAATGTGACGACAGGTGACGGAGACCTTTAAAGTTTTCGGAAAGGAAGGGCGTGCTAGGATTTAGATTTCTGAGAAATAATAGATAATTGAAATTGAAAACACCAAGAAAAGACCATTTGCCCCTTTAAAGAGTGGTAGGAGAAGTGGGAAGATTGCAGAGAGCGGGCAGAGGAGAGCACAGCTGAAGAACATGAGGCTCTGATTTGGAAGACCCGAATGGTGGGTTTAGGATGAGCCCTTCAGAGTAGACAGGACTGGGAGTAATCAGCTTGTGAAGGAAGCTGAAGCCACGGACTTTTAGAGTGACAGGAAGGAGGGGAGGTGCAGGAAAGTTATTAGCGCTGTGAAGTGCACACCAGAGAAATAAGAAAAACACAGAACATTTTGTTACAACTGGGAAATAGGATGTTAAAGGACTTACTTAGCATTGTGAACTCAGAATCCCTGTAGGCTCTGAGACAAATAATGAATGTCTGTGTCTCTGTTAATCTAATGGCTTAAAAGATTTTTTACCTTGGAAAATGTTCAGAGCTGGAGCTGGAGAGATGACTCAGTGGGTTAGAGCTCTTGATCTCGCAGAGGACTTGGTTTCAGTTCCAAGCACCCACATAGTGGCTGACCAACCGCCTGCTTGAGGGGATCCATTGTTTCCTCCTGGCTTACACAGGCACGAGGTACCCATGTGGAATACAGATACACATTTGGGCAATCACTCACACAAACAAAATAAAAATAAATTTTAATAAAGCATTTAGTGCAGTTTATATTTAGGAGCACCACCTGTTCTTGTTTCCTGCATAATGATCCTATTTTTACTTATTTTACTATTTCAGTTGTAGCCTTTTGGGGACTGGAAAGATGGCTCAGCAGTTAAGAGGTGCATGTTCTTCTTGCAGAGGGTATGAGTTCAGTTGCCAGCACCAATTTCAGAAGGCTCACAACTGCCTGTAACTCCAGCTCCGGAGGCTTTCGACCCCTCTGAATTTCCATGGGCACCTATACGTACATGCACATACCCACACAGAGACTCAAGCACATGTTTCCATACAAAGATGCAAGCACACACATAATTAAAAAATAAAGTATAGCCCTTAAAAATGAGAAAGATGTTGAATATTCCAATGTATTAGTCTGATAATGTTCCAGGGGTACATAGAAGTATAGAACCAAGTACAGGATTGCAAACCATTAATGAGATAAAGGGTATTGGGAACCTGCAGAGGGCAGCTCTGATGGTCAGAGAGTGTAGATGCAGCAGCAGCAATAGGGGAGACGAGCTTGACAGAGAAGCCGAGCAAGCAGAAGTCTGAGAAGATCCAAGGTATCTTCTCTTTAACACCTTAGCCACGGTTTAATACGATCGATCGTGCTTGGGGCTGGAGAGATGGCTTATCAGTTAAGAGCACTTGCCGCTCTTCCAGAGGACCAGGGTTTGGTTCCCCGCAGTCAGGTTGGGTGGCTCACAACCTTGTGTAATTCCAACTCTAGGGGATCCAATGCTTTCTTCTGGTTCCTGCAGGTGCAGGTACCTGTACTTAAAGTACACACACAAACTCTCTCTCTAAGTACACACACACAATTAAAAAATAAATAAATCTTAAGTGATCATACTTCAAAAATGGCCCTTCATACATCTGTAAACTGAATTTACAACAGCAGCTAATATAAGAAAACTGCTAAGCTCTCCCGTTATTGTCCTAGTTAGGGAGTTAGGGTTTCTACTGCTGTGAGGAAACACCATGACCAAAGCAAATTAGGGAGGAAAGGGTTTATTTGGCTTAAGCTTCCAAATCAGTTCATCAACAAAGGCGGTCAGGACAGGAACTCAAGCAGGGCCGGTTCCTGGAGGCAGGAGCTGATAGAGAGGCCGTGGAGAGATGCTGCTTATTGGCTTGCTCCCCATGGCTTGCTTAGCCCACCTTTTATAGAACCCAGGGATGGTACTGCCCACAATGGTTGGGCCTTCCCCCATCAACCACTAATTAAGAAACTTCCCTACAGACCTGCCTATAGCCTGGTCTTATTGAGGTATTTTCTCAGTCGAATTTCTCATGACTCTAGCTTGTGTCAAGTTGATATAAAACTAGCCAGTATATTGTACTAGGTTTGGTGGGCCACTTTGTCGCATAAATGATTTTATTAGAAATTTAGAATTTGAATCTTATAAAAAGACCTTAAAATTCCTCTCCACTTATTTATTTTAATTATTAGGGATTGAATCCAGGGTCTCACAAATGACAGGCAAGTGTCCTGCCACTGAGATGAATCCCTAACCCTAACCCTAACTCCTGGTACCTTTTGAAATTATTTTTGCCTGAAGATGATTGAATGATTCTTTCTGTTTTTTGTTTGTTTTCAAGACAGGCTCTCACTGTGTAGCTTTGACTGGCCTGGAACTCACAGAGAGCACCTGCCTCTGTCTCCTCAGAGCTGAGATTAAAGGCATGCACCACCATGACTGGACATCTCTCCTGTATTTCATTTACTTCCTTAAAACAACAGCAAGAACAACAAAAGTCTGTTCAAAGTGAACTCTGGTCCCCAGTTCCCATTTGAATTTACATACTATCTATAAGAATCAATGTTTAGTTAGTTACAAAAAAGGAGGAAAAGTCTGTTGGGTGATTGGTTACAGTTTTGATTATCTAAATTGATTTGAGAAGTAACAACTTTTAATACATTTAATTTGATCTTTAATTATGTGTATCTCTTCTTGGGCATATGTTTGTGAGTGTAGGTGCTCATGGAGGCTAGTGGGATCACACCCGATCCCCCCAGAGCTGGAGAAACCCCTGCCCCATATGGGTGCTTTGAAGTGAATTTGTATCTTCTGTAACAGCAGTATGTGCTTTTAACTGCCAAACCATCTCTCCAGCCTGAGAATTAACAATTTAAAAATATCGAGGCATTCTAGGCCAGGAACATGGTATATTTTTATTTGTTTAGATTTTCTTTATTTCTTTTGTGACATTTTGCATCTTTTTATGTATTGTAGAAGTCTTTAATATTTATATTGAGTTTATTTTCTAAGTATGGGATATATATTCATTTGCAGATTATTCAATTTGCATTTTCTGACAGTTGCTATATGTAGGAATGATTTCCTTTATGTATAACAATCTTGCTAACTGTACTGTGTTAAATTTGATCTCAGTGACAAACACCTCAGAGAACAACTTAAAAGGAAAGACTCATTTAGTTCATAGTTTGAGAGGTTTCAGTCCATAGTCAGCTCACTTGAGTGGTCTGAGCCTCAGCTGTACGATGGAGCGAGCATGAGGTCACCGCAGCAGCAGGGGAGAATGGCAGGAGTCGGCCTCGGCCATCCCAACCAGTGCCCTCCAGCTCGGTCTCACCCTCTCCACGTCCATCATTTCTGAGCAGGCTCATTTGAAGAATTTGATTCATCAAAGGATTAAACCATTGATTTTTGTCAGAGCCATTATGGGCGTGTTCATCTCTGGAAATGCTCTCAGACACAGCTAGTATTGTGTTTTCCTTAAGCTCCTGGACATCTCTCAATCTAATCAGGTTGCTGAGCAAGATTAGTCATTATACACTATTATTAATTCTGCCAATTTCCATATTCTTTTGTGTGTAATCACATTATCTGCAAATATAATGTCTCTCCTTTCAGTTCTTAGAACTTACGTTTGACTTTATTACACTCTTTAGGATCCCTTGTGTGAAGTTAAATGGAAAGGATCTTGGCACGATACCTTATAGGGAAGGAAAAGCAGTCAGTATTTCACCACTGACTGTGATGCTTTCTGCAGGTTTATTAGATTCAGAGGTTTACCCCTTCCTAGTTAGCTAAAAGACTTCATGGTGAATGAGAGCAGATGTGTCAGGTTCAGTTTCTGAGACAGTCTTTGTCTATGTAGATCCAAGCCACTCTTAACATCACAGCCATTGCCTGCTCCTTGCCCAGGGCTGCGTCCCCTGGCTCGCTTCAGCGTCTGAGGTTCTGCAGTCCTCCCCAGCACATGAACCTGTGCTCCAAATTGTCCCTGGTACCGCAGATTTCAGAAGATGAGTGCGGATGCGCTAAACCCAGTTGTTTGGATTTGTAACCTCAAATTGTTTAAGTCAAATTGACAGAGTGAAATTATTCTCTTCAGTGATAACAATATATTATTTAAAAATACAGTGTATTTAGTTATCAAAATGAAAAAGTGTTGTTTTTCTTGTGTATGTATTTATCAAAATGAAACAAAATGAAATTTGGGGTGTCCTATAAGATGGTTTCAAATGGCATTAGCCTTACTCGGTACTTACGTCTCTCCCTTTTTCTCTGTGACCAAAATGATAATTTATGCCCCAAATACAGAAGAAATTTTATTATACTTAGTTTCTATAAGAACTTTGTTAGGCTAAGTATAGGGATTGAGGCACCAGTTTTCCGAGAAGTGTTTTTAGAGTACTGATAACAAAAGAGAGAACATAGCCCTTTTTAAACTTTGAATTCAGCTAGTAATTATGTTGAAATTAACATACAGCCTTAGCTTCACTTGGCAATTTTGAGAAGCGAGACTTCAACGTTCTGACACAGAACTTGCTTAAAGTCCCGAAGCTCTTGCTTTGGTTGTAGAAGCAATGCAGCTCTGAAAAGCTGCTGAATGACAGGAGACTGTCTTCCTCAAGCCTGCTTTTTGGAACTTGCTACCATTAAGCTTGTTTTCAATTTCTGTTTTAATTAAAAAATTAAAAAATACACACTTCTATTTTCTGATTTCACCTCTAAGAGATTGGCGGTGGTGGCTCACGCCTTTAATCCCAGCACTCGGGAGGCAGAGGCAGGCCAATCTTCGTGAGTTCGAGGTCAGCCTGGTCTACAGAGCTAGTTCCAGGACAGCTAGGACTGTTATACAGAGAAACCCTGTCTCGAAAAACACCAAAAAAGATCATGAGATGAGCGCCCAGATACGCTAAGTCTCTGAATTAGTTACTTTTCTACTTGCTGTAATAGAGTAGCTGACCAGTGCGAGTGAGGTGAGGAAGTGTGTGCGTTTTGGCTCATGTGTGGAGGGTACAGTTCTGTATGGTGCAAAAGGCATGGATGGCCCAGGAACTTGAGGGCCCTGGTCATGTTACCTTCACAATTAGGATTCAGGGAAAAATGAAAGCTGGTGCTTAGTTTATGTTTCCTTCCATTCCATCTGAGCTCTTACTTCATGGATGCTGCCACCATAATCAGCATGGGGCTCCCTCCACCCCCTCTGGTTTAACCTTTCTGGAAACTCCTGCCTCGACCCTCACATTACCTAGGTTGATCCAGTCAAGCTGAAATGAACATTAACTCTCACAGCCCTCAACCGCCTTCTCCCTCCAGATTTTTGCTCTTAGCAACGTTTCTTAACTTTGTTTTCAGAGGTGATGAATTTAAGGCACATAGTCTTAATTTTAGGCTTCTTTTCCTTTTCCTGCTTCCATTTTTGTTTTGTGTGTATCTGTCCTTTTTTTTTAATAGCTTGCCTTTGAAAAGAGTACTGATAGAATTTTTTTCAAATTGAAAACTAAAAATAAGATTTAAAAAAGTGGATATTGATTCTTTAAAATATAAGTATCACAGGTCCCTGAACTGAACTTGCCCTTCCCCAGTTTTCAACAAGATCTCAGCTATTTAAATTCTGCTCATGTGTAGACTGTGACTTCAGAATCCTAGACTGACCTGCCTCGGAGTCATGTCTTCATCCTCAAATCCTCAACTGCCTCCTTTATCTTTATTTTTTGAGGATTTATTTTGTTTGTATGAATGTTTTTTCCTTAATATATGTATGTGTGCCATGTGCATGTCTGGTGTTTTGTTTGTATGAATGTTTTTTCCTTAATATATGTATGTGTGCCATGTGCATGTCTGGTGTTTTGTTTGTATGAATGTTTTTTCCTTAATATATGTATGTGTGCCTTGTGCATGTCTGGTGCCTGAGGTGAGAGGAGGGTGTGGAAGCCTCTAGAGCTGGGGTTCAGATGGTTGTGAGCCACTATGTGGGTGCTGAAAAGTGAACCCATGTCCTTTGCAAGAGCAGCAACTGCTCTTAATAGCTGAGCCATCTGTCCACCTCCTCAGCTGCTTCCGTGATACCTCCATTCAGAGGTCTTAGTGGCCTCCCATGAGTGTCCATCTGGAGACGAGTTCTTCCCAAGTCTTCCTACAATATACTGAATTCCTGTTAGTGGCAAGTGCATTTTTTAGTTTTAGTTGTTTAAGGCAAAATCCTTTCCAATTCTCCAACCTCTTCTGTAGTGTATACCTTATATATGGGGTTCATCAACAATAATTAAACTATATAAAAATGGCACCATCTACCATGTCTGCTGCTTTTCTAGTGCAGGCCACCATTGTCTCTTGTATGGATTATAGCAGTAAGTACTCATTTGTAATTGTATACAGAGTTAGCAGTTAGAGCCAACAGAAGTCAATTCTGTTTTGGACTTTGCTTTCAGCAGTAGTCTTCCGTCTCATTCAGGGTAAAGGCATGCTGTCTGTCCTGCCAGATTCACTGTGATTTGGAAGTTAGTTGCCCATCTCTTTGCTCACTTTTCTCCTTACCCACCTTGCAACAGGAACCCCTTGCTGTTGTGCAAACGTGCCAACTGTCCTGCTCCAGAGGCTTCGCGTTTGCTTGCTTTGCTGCCTGGACAGCTACATGGTTCATTCCCTCACGTTACTGAGGTCTTAACTCTGAACATCTCTGAGGCCTTCCATCCTGTCCGCAATTCTCCCTACCGGTTTGTGCGCCCTTCCCTGCCTGACTTCTCCCTTTTACACTGGGTACTGCTTAAAAATTATCTGCTTAGATAGCTTTTGAGAAAAACAAATTACTTGAAGCTCGATAAAACCGAAATCATATATTAGGGGTGAAAGCTGAAAGATCAGAGACGTAGCGCAGCCGAGCCACTAGAGACTTGTTAGTCTACGAACTCTCAGACCCAATGGGGTTGAGATTGTCTCTATGAATTCTCAGACTGAATGGGAAGGGAGGGGTCATATTCAGATTGAATGGGCGAGAGATCCTGTCTCCACCAGCCTTATGGTCTTGTCTTGACCTCCCTAGTGCTGGGATTGAAGGCGTGAGCCTCCTAGGTGCTGGGATCAAAGACATGATCCTCCCAAGTGCTGGAATTAAAGGTGTGTGCCACCACTGCCTGGCCTCTAATTTCCAGGCAAGCTTTATTTATCAGGACACAAACAAAATATCACACAAAAATTACTGAAGATAATTAAAGCCAAAAGGAAAATTAAAATAAGGAGTTAGATACTGGTAAGTTGATTGGGAAAAGTAAAGATATGAAAACAGAAGACAGCTTCTGCCTTTTAATTTTGTCACTAGTGATAATTGTAGTTGTGTGGCAGTGCCAAGTGGTAGGTGACATGGAATCATTTGGTGATCACTGCAAAACCGCATGCCTATTAAAGTCCATGTCCACTGTGCTCCGATGAACAATGGATTGTTTTCTATCTCCCTAGGCCCTTCCAAATATCATGTACAGCATTGCATTGTCTCAGTGTAAGTCATTCAGAATCTCAGAGGCAAAGATGTTTGCAAAGTGACTACACTTCTCACTTATACCTTTAGCTTCCATGATACAGAAGAAAGCGCAAAGACACTGAGAACAAATGATGAAATGTATCTGTGCCCATGCAGGAACATGAATATGTATTAGTTTTCTGTTGCCATGATAAAACACAACGACCAAAGCAACTTATAGAAAGGAAGGTTTATTTCAGGCTTAGTGCTCAGAAGGATAAGAGTCCATCAGCATCATAGGGAGGTCTGGCAGTAAGCACCAGGCATGGCAGCAGAAAGAGTTCAGAGCTCACACCCTGAACACATGCATAGGATAGAAAGAGCACACTGGAAACAGTGCATGGCTCTTGAAACTTCAGAACACACTTCCTTCAGCAAGGCCAACCCCTGAAACCTACCCAACATTGTTACCAGCTAGGGACCAAGTATGTGGATGCCTGAGAATATGGGGTTCCTCCCATTTAAACCATCACATGCCTACATATTTTTGGACTTAGGGTTCGACAGAAAAGCATAACCAATTGTGTGTGTGTGTGTGTGTGTGTGTGTGTGTGTGTATAAAAGGGAATGGGGCAGGATATCAAATGTTTGATTTTGAGGAATTAACTAATGTAATTATAAGGGTTTAGAATGTTTTACAGCATCCAGCTAGTTCAACAATGGCTGTCTACCAACAGAAGGTCCAAGAATCCAGTAGTTGTTCAGGCCACAAGGCTGGCTGGATGTCTCAGCTGGTCTTCAGTGTACCCCAGAATCCTAAGTAGGCTTTGATGCCAATGAAGGGCTGGACTTTCCAGTGAGAGTGAAGGCAAGCAGGCAAAGAGAGAGAACAGACTCCCTCTTCCATGTCCTTTAGGCTACTCACAGAAGGTGTGGTCCAGATTAAAGGTGGATCCTCACACCTCAGAGATACAGATTATAAGTAGGTCTTCCCATTTCAAATTCTTTAATTAGGAAAAAAAAATTCTCAACAGGTATGTCCAGTCATTTGGTTCTTCATTAATTCCAGATGTGGTCAAGTTGACAGCTAAGAATAGCCACCCCACAGCCCTAGTAAACTGATAACATGCTTGATTCCAAAGGTAGTAATGAGGTCACACTTCCATTTGACATGGTACAACTCCCTTGTAAACAACATAATCCTCTCTTTTTCTAGAGTAGGATGTGTAATATGTTAGTGATGTTCATGTTTGTAACTTCAACATGGACACAGAGTTAACATTAGCTTTAAATATAATGTGAGGTCAGTAGATCTTACATGATAAGTCAGTGAAAGGAAAGAAATCATATGTATTTGATTTGCACATGGACAAATACTCAAAATAAGAAATTACAGTTCTTTGTAACATCATAATCACAGCAAACATATATTGTCTAGTATGTCCATTTTATATTGTTTACACTCTACAAACATCCCGTCTGGTTGTGGTGTTTGTATTGTATTACTGTAGTTTTCCATTGACATTAATCTCAAGAAATAGTAATGTGAAGAGATTACCAAGGGTTTTCCTATACCTCAAATGTAGCCTTTCTTACCTCCATTGTGGAGTACCAGTGTAATGTCTCTTTAGTAACTGGAATCAATTGTTTCAGGAGCATTGATACTCTAACATGACTAGGGTATAGTTTCAGTCTCTAGTCAAGTGAGATCATCACATGTCTTCTAAATGTAGCATTCCTCCCTTTGGAAAAGCACTTCTAGAAGTGTGTATCCTAACCAGTGGAGAAACGGCTCCATCTAGTAGATGCCGTTTTCAGAATATGTATGTAGAAACTCTTGGTGAGCCTTGCTCCAGGATGGTATTGTTGCCTAACTAATTGGTGACTACAAAGTCAATATTCCTGAACTCCAGTTCTATCCCTGCCACCCTAGCCACTTTGTTCGTGATCCTATTGGGCTTTCAAAGAGTTCTCATTATGAAGACCTATATTTTTCCAGTGCAGGAAGTTTCTTCTGTTTTTGTTAATTACTTCTTCCTTTGTATTGTTTATTAACTGTTGTAATTGGGTTTTCTGTTGTGTTTTTCTTGTTAATGTATCCCAAGAGGAACTCTTAACTTTCAGTGAACCTCCTGTTTCTGTCTTCTGAGTACTGAGAATACAGGTACCCATGTACACAGCTGAATCATGATAGATTTGTTGTTAGGCAAATGTACCTCCATGATTCTTGGTTTCTATCTGCTATTTCAAACCCTATTTCTTTGCATGTCAGCGTACACAAGCTGTCCTACCAGCTGTTTCCAAGACCACCAGCTTCAGCTTGAGCCTACCCACTCACCATTTTTGTCTGTAGTTTTTAATAACGCTTTGTTATTCCCTGATTGCATATTAATCTACTTGTTTTATATTTACATAGTATTTTGTTTTATATTTGTAAATCTTTTAGTTCTAATCTGTATATGATTAGTGAAGTAAAATAGTTTTTCTTTATTTTGTTATTTTGTTATTTTATGTTTATGGGTGTTTTGCCTACATGTATGTCTGTTACCACATGTGTGCATGGAGGCCAGAAGAGGGAGCTAACTGGAGTAATTGATGACTATTGGCTGCCAAGTGGATGTTGGGAATTGAACTTAGGTGCTCCTCAAGAACAGCAAGTGCTTTTAACCACTGAGCCATCTCTCCAGA
>PVIU01022720.1:0-28803 GCA_004026605.1 Ondatra zibethicus | reverse complement strand
TCCACCTCCTAAAGGAAAGCTCCACCTCCTAGAGGAAAGCTCCACCTCCTAGAGGAAAGATCCACCTCCTAAAGGAAAGCTCCACCTCCTAGAGGAAAGCTCCACCTCCTAGAGGAAAGCTCCACCTCGTAGAGGAAGGCTCCACCTCGTAGAGGAAGGCTCCACCTCCTAGAGGAAGGCTCCACCCCCTAAAGGAAGGCTCCACCTCCTAAAGATTCCAGACTGTTCCAAATAGTGTGATAAGCAGGGGACCAAGTGTTCAAAGTGAGCATGTGGGGACATTTCACATTCAAACCACAGCCCTATTCCTTCTTATTTTCTAGTCACTGCTGGGTTGGGGAGACCTGCAGACAGGAAGAGACTTTGGGATCCTTATTCTTGCCCTCATTGTTAACTCTGATGAGATATAGAGGTGTTTGATGCTCGAGGTCAAATTTGCAACTAAGTGGCTCTAAAATCAAATGCTTACTGAGAATTAACAAACCACCGAAAGCAAGATGAATGGTTATCAACATGAAATGCTTTGTTCTCCATGGTCTTTGCTGCTGCTGTTCTCAGGAGTGCCCTGTTCCCATGCTACCTCAGATAAGGACCCGCCCTCCTCCTTCCTTCTCCTTTCATGGAGAAGACCAAATTGGAGTGAATTACAATCTAACATTATTCAACCTTTCCATATTAAAGTGAACACAAGATCAAATGGTCAGTTTTCCCAAACTTTATGTCAGTTTGTATTGAATTACCATGCACGTACCAGGACACAGAGCTCATGTAAACCCAGAGTGGAAGGAATCTTCACACTGGGCCAAATCTATAGTACGAAGAAAAAGGAAAAAGAAAAAAATAGTAACCAAGTAGAGTGTATTTGAACATGGCTAAGCCACCCAGCTCTGGGCTGGAGGGATGAGGAGGGCTCTGCCCACACTTGGCGTTCGGTTCCTCATGTATCACACTATACCTCCCAAGCAGTCTGAGTTGTACCAAACTAGAAACAGCCTCTGCCAGATGCCATGCCCCTCAGTTCCAATGTGTGTGTTTTGTGTGGAGCGGAATCTACAGATTTCTTAACCATTTACACTTAAATCATCAAGATGTTATCCAGGGATGCCTCTGTGGCTCACAGAGTGCTTGCTCTTCTTTGCTTTTAATTTGAAAAAGGAAAATCATACTTTGTGAAGTGTAGACTTAAAGCCACAAATTTGTACAGTGAAGAAAAAAAAATAGGCACTTGCTGTTTTTTTTCTTTTAGTTTCCCGAGTTTCAAAGATGGGGTTGCCAACTTGGCAAACACACAGCTGAACAGAAGAATTTGTACCAACAGAGTAGGCTCAAGTACCCATCTCCTTTTCATATTATCGTCATAGTTCTCTACAGGAGGGGGACAAAGGAGGATGGGGAAGGAGTGGGAGAGGGAATATTTGACAGCGGAAATGGCAAGAAGAAAAAGAGCAAAGGGAGGCTGGAGAAGAGTTGAAAACTGTTGTTTATCTGTGTGTGTGTGTGTGTGTGTGTGTGTGTGTGTGTGTGTGTAGGTGTGTGTACATGAGTGTATGTGTGAGGTTAGAGGATTTCAGAGAACAAGGGTATCTTCCACATTCTTTTTGAGGTGTCTTACATTCCCTGAATTCATCAAATAGGCTAGCTTGGCTGGCAAGCGAGGCCCAGGCATCCCCCAACTCTTACAGGGGAATTAAAAGCTCGTGCAGACACATCCTGAACTTTTTTCCGATGGGTTCTGTGAGCATCCAACTCAGGTCCTTGAGCTTGCAAGGCAAGCACTAACCGATTAAGCCTCCAACTGGAGAATTAGAAACGATTAGCCAACACATGGGAAATTTCTACATCCAGGCAGGAGGAGACAGCAGCAAGCTTATGGGGAACAGCTTGTGGCCAACTGCCTTTTCACCTATGCATTAACACGATGTCTGTGTACTCAGCACCACCTGTGGGCCCAACGTAGAAACAAGGGTGGATGTAGGCTTTTCCCCAGTCCTCCTATCCAGAGACTGGCCTGCTCTTGTGCCACTGGAGTCCATGTTGGCCTGTGACTTCTTCATGAAAGCAATTGGTGACCGTGATGCTAAAGCAGTTTTGGATCTGAACTTCAAGTGGACTGGCACCTTAACTGTGGTCTCCAGAAACTAGCCAGCAATATGGAGACCAATTAATAGCCCTGTTGGGGCCTGAGATGAGAGCCAGTGTCTGCTATGGGCCTTGTGAGGGAGGGTACCACGTTGGACTGCAGCCCATTCAAACCTGAAGACATAGAGGTGCCTTTTCCAGTTCACTTGTCTTTTCTTTTGTTTTTTTCCGGTGTATTTATTTTTTTCCATTCAAAAATTTCCACTTCCTCCCCTCTTCCCATTCCCCTCTCGCTTCCCCACTCACCCTCCTCCCTCCCCCTCCAGCCTTAGGAGAGGGCAGGGTACCCTGCCCTGTGGGAAGTCCAAGGCCCTCCCCCCAACATCCAGGCCTAGGAAGGTGTGCATCCAAATAGACTAGGGACCCAAAAAGCCAGTACATGCAGTAGAAACAAGTCCCAGTGCCTTTATCAATGGCTTCTCAGTCAGCCCCCATTGTCAGCCACATATAGAGAGTCCAGTTTGATCACATGCTCGTTCAGTCCCAGTCCAGCTGGATTTGGTGAGCTCCCATTAGTTCAGGCACACTGTCTCAGTGGGTGGACCAAACCCTTTGCGGTCCTGACTTCCTTGCTCATCATCTCATTCCTTCTGCTCTTCAACTGGACCATGGGAGCTCAGTCCAGTGCTCTGATGTGGGTCTCTGTCTCTATCTCCATCCATCGCTGGATGAAGATTCTATGGTGATACTCGAGATAATCATCAGTGTGATTATGGGGCAAGACCAGTTCAGGCACCCTCTCCTCTGCTGCCCAAGGACCTAGCTGGGGACATCCCCGTGGACATCTGGGATCCCCTCTAGAGCCAAGTCTCTTGCCAACCCTAAAATGGCTCCCTTAATGTAGATATCTTCTTCCCTGCTCCTATATCTGCCCTTCCTCCATCTCAACCCTCCCACTCCCTCAAGCTCTCCCCAATCCTTCCCTTCTCCCTTCTCTCTCCCCCTCTCCCTATCCGCCAACCCCCCTACTACCCCCCATGCTCCCAACTTTTGCCCGGTGATCTTGCCTGCTTCCAGTTTCCAGGAGGATCTATATTTTTTGGGGGGGGGGTTCACCTTGTTATTTGGCTTCTCTAGGCTCAATGTCCTTTGTTTATAGCTAGAGTTCACTAATGAGTGAGTACATACCATATTCATCTTTTTGGGTCTGGGTTATCTTGCTCAGGATAGTGTTTTATATTTCCATCCATTTGCATGCAAAATTCAAGATGTCATTGTTTTTTACGACCGAGTAGTACTCTAATGTGTATATATTCCACACTTTCTTGATCCATTCTTCCGTTGAGGGGCATTTAGGTTGTTTCCAGGTTCTGGCTATTACAAATAATGCTGCTATGAACATAGTTGAACAAATGCTTTTGTAGTATGATTGGGCATCTCTTGGCTCTATTCCCAAGAGTGGTATTGCTGGATCCTGAGGTAGGTTGATTCCCAATTTCCTGAGAAACTGCTACACTGATTTCCAAAATGGCCGCACAAGTTTGCATTCCCACCAGCAATGGATGAGAGTTCCCCTTACTCCACATCCTCTCCAGCATAGGCTATCATTGGTGTTTTTGATTTTAGCCATTCTGACAGGTGTAAGGTGGTATCTCAAAGTTGTTTTGATTTGCATTTCCCTGATCACTAAGGAAGGAAGTGAAAGATCTATTTGACAAGAACTTTAAAGCTTTGAAGAAAGAAATTGAAGAGGACACCAGAAAATGGAAGGATCTCCCATGCTCTTGGATTGGTAGGATCAACATAGTAAAAATGGCAATTCTACCAAAGGCAATCTATAAACTCAATGCAATCCCCATCAAAATCCCAACAAAATTCTTCACAGACCTTGAGAGAACAATAATCAACTTTATATGGAAAAACAAAAACCCTGGATAGCCAAAACGATTCTATACAATAAAGGAACTTCCAGAGGCATTACCATCCCTGACTTCAAACTCTATTACAGAGCTACAGTAATGAAAAGAGCTTGGTATTGGCATAAAAACAGAGACGTTGACCAATGGAATCGAATTGAAGACCCAGATAATAACCCACAAACCTATGAACACCTGATTTTCGACAAAGGAGCTAAAATTATACAATGGAAGAAAGAAAGCATCTTCAACAAATGGTGCTGGCATAACTGGATGTCAACCTGTAGAAGAATGAAAATGATCCATATCTATCACCTTGCACAAAACTCAAGTCCAAATGGATTAAAGAACTTAATATAAATCTGACCACAATGAACCTGATAGAAGAGAAAGTGGGAAGTAGACTGCAACACATGGGCACAGGAGACCACTTTCTATGTATAACCCCAGTAGCACAGACAATAAGAGCAACAATGAATAAACGGGACCTCCTGAAACTGAGAAGCTTCTGTAAAGCAAAGGATACTATCATTAAAACAAAAAGGCATACTAATGAATGGGAGAAGATCTTCACCAACCCCACATCAGACAAAGGTCTGATCTCCAAAATATATAAAGAACTCAAGAAACTAGACATTAAAATTCTAAATAACCCAATTAAAAAATGGGGTACTGAACTGAACAGAGAATTCTCAACAGAAGTTCAAATGGCCAAAATATACTTAAGGTCATGTTCACTTGTCTTTTCTCTGGAGCCCCAAAGTTGCCTTTCTGGAAAACCTTTGTTAATATTAAAGTGTTTGTTGCAGCTCTGGGTCCTTGAGATAAATCTTCAGAAGTTTTGTCTTGTTGCTGATACACATGAAGACTTGCACAGTCTTTTCTCTGTCTTCTTAGACACTCACCACCTTCTTAGAAGCTGTATATGTCACAGATGACATGATAGGAGATGTATGCTCTTTGAGTAAGACCCTTATTGTCTGTCTGTCTATCATTTAATCTATCTATCTATCATGTATTATAGATCCATCATATTTTTTCTTTTTTTTTCAAGACAGGGTCTTTCTGTGTATCTCTGGCTGTCCTTGAACTCACTCTGTAGACCAGGCTGGCCTCAGACTTACAGAAATCTATCTGCCTCTGCCTCCTGAGTGCTGGGATCAAAGGTGTGTGCCACTACACTTCAGCTCATTTATCATCTATTAATCACCTACCTGTTTACCCTCCATCATTCATCTATGTAGCTATCTATCATCTACCTGTCAATCATCTATCTATTTATCTATCTACCCATCTCTATCTATCTATCTATCTATCTATCTATCTATCTATCTATCTATCTATCTACCTACCTACCTACCTACATCATCATCATCATCTATAGTATTTATCACTTATTAAGCAATCACCTGTCTATTAATATATCATCTATGTAATTACTATTTATCCATAAATCTACTATCTATTATCTCTACCATCTGTTATCTATGTAGCTGGCTATTATCAGTCATCTGTTTATCATACCAATTTGTCTATCATCATCTATCTATTCATCCAACTCATCTCAAATTTCAAATGTGCCTCAACTATATCTACTATGTATCAACATTTATGAATCACATTTATTTTAATTTATCTACTCTGATACACATTAATTAACAATCACTCATTTTTACTTCAAACTTTTTAAATGGACTAACAGATCCAGTTACTTCAACTTTTTAAAGCTGCCTTAGCTTTGCCCTCTGCACTCGTTTACTTTGACTTGGATGCCATATCGAGGGAATGGAGGCATGACCCCTGAAAACCCCGCACCCTGCACTTACATGGCTTCCTGCATTTTTCCCTCCGCCTGGTTTTGGATGTAGAGTCGTAAGAGAAGATGCCATTTGCGAACATCGTGGACCAGAATTATGAAGACCATAGCACAAACACCACACCAATTCACCCTCAGCAGGCAGTGCTTCCGCATCCCATTGCTAAGGAAGCGGCTGCTTGGAGAGCTCCAGACACCTGTGCAGGCTCACACCCTTGGTGGGGGGGGGCTGCAGTGTGGGTCCAGAGTTGTCCGTGAGACCACAGCGCACAGCCTTATCTCCTCTACACACTGACTGATACACAGGAATTCATTGTTCGTTGGACCAGTCATCTTGAAAGTTCCCCAGACATCCTCTGTGTGAATTAGTTTAGCAAAACAACTTTAAGTGAAGGGCCAGAAAGATAGAGAAAGGACATTGTTCATGTTTGCAAGATGATTGATTTTATCGTTAAACTGGGATTCCTATGGAAGTCAGTGTGGAGGTTCCTCAGAGAGCTAAAAATAAGTGTAGGGAATGGCCCAGTTATACCACTCTTAGGCACATACTCAAAGGGATCCCTCTCCTATTGCAGAGCTAACTGTTCATCTGTGGTCATTGCTGCTCTACTCACAACAGCCAGGAAATGGAAATAGCCTAAATGCTCTCACTTCCCTCCCAGTCACCATAGGCCACACTAGGACGAGGTAACAAATAACAGCACACATTTCAGTGATCCAAAGCAAGACTAATTTCTTGCCCTTGATCTTTCTTCCTCATGACTTTCAGCATCTCTTTCCCCGGCTGCCATCATTGCTTCTGCATTGACCCCAGAGCTGTCAAGCACGTTAATAGCTGCCTTAACAGAAAAAAGATCATCAGAGTATGCTCCAGCCGGAAAGTGAGGCCTCTGCAAACACATAGCATGTACTGGACTCTGCTGTGGCTTCCTAGCACAGGGGCCAGGTTGGAAGAGTCAGAAAAGAGAAGAAGCAGGGTGCTTGGAGCAAGCGGTGTTGACACCACTCGTGTGGCAACTTCAAGATTCCTGGTCTCATGTATGGGAAGATTTTGGAAACAGACAGTAGTTCTGCACGTGTTTTCAGCATCATGGGTTCCTCTACAATTTCAGTCTTGTGGAGGGAGCAGATCCTCCCAGAGCACCTGGTGAGGGGAGCAGAGAGCTGGCAGAAAGACTACCCAGTCGTCTAGTCTTTGGTTCCAAATCCACAGACCTGGGACTGCAGCTTCAGCCAACAGCTTGAGGTGATCCAGTCCTGCCGTCAAGAAGAAAGGGCAGAACGATGATGAGCACACACACACCTCACGTGCTCGTGATCTGGGTAAAAGTGACTAAACCGAGTCTGCTGAGGGCCTGGGGGCTTGCAAAGGAAAGCGCAAAGGAGATCCTGGCGCTCTATGCTAGTTGTGCTCCTGCATGCGCGTACCTGCGCGCTCTATGTCTCCTATTGTGTTCTCAGCAGGAGACAGGCAACACCATCCAAGGGCAGAGCGTCTGAGCAGAGTTGCCTGTGCCTGGGATACAGAGAGATGCTCAGGTTCATGGGGGCTTGAGCGAATATTCCGGAGGAAAGGGAAGCTCAGAAACCGAGGCCGGCTCTCTAATCTGCTTTTCTCCCGCAGGTCTTGTGAGAAGCAGAGAAGCACTGCAGAAAGCAGCTCCGTAAGGTCCAAAAACATAGATGCAGAATTCTTAGATACTCGTGATACCGGGATGAGAAAATTAATGAGTTCAGGGATTTCCAACTAGAGCGGCGTAATTATCAAGATGGGTGGGATGTCTCAAGTACAGTTGTCCCTCAGCATCTACTAGGGCTTGGTTATGGGATCCCCTACAGATATGCAAATCCACGTTGTGTAGAGTAGTAGGGTAGGTACCTAATCCCAGTGCACATCCCCCTTGTAATTTAACTCATCTTCAGGCTGCTTAGAGCGCCCATCACAACATCAGTGCCAGGCAAATTGTTGTTATGCTGTGCCTTTGAGAAGGACAGGAAAGGAAAGCCTATACTTGTTCCCCATAGATACAATCATAGGCCTAAGTATAATCACCATGGAGACTCAAAACGAACCATGTTCAGATAAGGAGAGGGGCCGAAGGGAATGGTAGCAGCAGGTGTGCTTGTACAACTCTTCATCTTTTTAGTGCGCAGGTCAAAAAAATCTAGTGTTGTTTTGGAGATGTTTACAACTGTCATTATATATATATATACACACAATATATATGTATATATTGTGTGTGTATATATAATATATATATATACACATATCAGGATAAATATATATTATACATATATTTATATATCAGAAATTCTCACTATCTAGCCCCAATAAGCAGTGCAGCCCAGGCTGGCCTTGAACCCCTACTTCAGCCTCCCGAGTATTGGGATTCCTGTAATGTGTTACCACATGCAATTGTTCACTAGTTTTTCTAATGAGTTATTATTGGTTGGTTCTGAGATCTGAAACCCACAGATACAGAAGAAACATTGTATTTTGTCTCAGGAATGAGGAATGGTCAATTCCGGCAAAGCCCTAGAAAGACTAAAATCCAATTTCTAGGCAGCTCAGCTTCTGATTGGGTCAATTGGATCTGTTTCCACGCCAGTTACCTCCAAGGTGACAAAGAAAATTGGTTTTGAAGTGTATAAGATTAACCAAAAAGTTTACTTTTTTCCCCCAATAAGTAATGCTTAGGGTTCAATAAGATTAGCAGGCATACAAATAGGACTGAGAGTCAGTTACAGACCTAAATAGGAAATGCATGCAATGCATCAAACAGATTGGAAGACAAACAAAGAAGGTCACCAGGGAAATATACTGAACATTCAGCATAAATAAAAACAAATATGTATTTGGAATTGAAAGAAACATAATGATTGGAATTATGCAAAAGGTATTACTCTTATCATATTATTAAAGAACAGATTAATTAACCTAGAACGTGGGTTATAACCAACAATCATGGAAGGCTTTCATACAACATGCTATAAAACACTTTTATAAGAAATCAAAATAATTAAATGAAAGCAAACAAGATACTTGAGAAATAATTGATAACGATTAGAGAACTCAGCATTACAAAGATAGCAATTTTCTCTTGATTTGATAACAGATAGCAAGTAGATGACAACAGATTCCATGCTTGTGTGTGGAAATCAACAAGCTGATATGAAAATGAGGGCCTGGTGTGTCTGCAGGGAGAATGAGGTTGGGTGAGGTACCCAGCAAGATGTCAATGCTTATGGTAAAGCTGCAGATTCCATGGCAGCAGCACAAGGATACACTGTGAGTTAGTACAGCCTCTGCTAGGAAACCCTAGGCGAGCACAGGGGTACAAGGAAGCAAAGGCCGCATCCATATGACAAAGGATGGGCCATCAAATACTTGTTAAATCTACACATAGAAATCTATTCAACCCCACCTCACTCCACACACACAGAACAACTATGGGTGGCTAGTATCTTTAACTATGGAAGATAAAGGTTAAACTTTAAAACTTCTAAAGGATAATTTAAATCATTTCTTCACTTCCTTGGACCAGGCAAAAATATTAACAGGATACAAATCACTTCAAGTATTAGGTGAATTATTGTTGAATTGGGTCATATTGAAATCAAGAACATCATTAAACGGATAAAACTCAAATGTGTGGGTGTGGGTGTGCTCACATGAGTGAGAGACAGATACAGAGACACACAGAGACATACAGAGAAATGAAGAAAGAGGCAGAGAGACACAGAGATTGGTGATCATGTACCTAACAAGGGGTCTAATCCATAACAGTTCGGTAAGAAAAAGACAACTGAATAGAAAAAGGATCAAACGTATTAAATTGACAAGGGAAGGAAAGAGTTGGCCAACAAGAACTGCAAAGACGCTCTGGTCAAATAAGGCTACGGAAACATGAGATGGCCCAGAATGGCACCACTGTCCCACCAGAGAGACCCAGCAAACCCACAGTGCCAGCATCATTGCAGCCAGCAGATGAGTGAGCTTTCCTGCTGCCATGGAAGAGTGCCTGGCACAAACTGCTCAAGGGAGGAAGGACTGACTTGGACCTGAGCACAGAGGGATGCAGTACTTTGTGTTGGGGACCATGTGTGGCAGGTGCATGAGGCAGCTTGCTCACATGTTAGGGGATGAGACAGTAGAGTGCTCAGGCCAGAACTGGGGCTTAGATATAACTGACAAGGGCTCTCTAATACCCAGGAGCTCACTTCCTCTGTGGCTCCACCTCTTAAAGGTACCACAACATATCAATTTAGCACCAGGGTCTGGGGGCCATGTGTTCAAAAATTCAAACCTGGTGTGGGGGCATTTCACATTCACATGGTTACAGATGAAATATTACTTAAGTTCTCAAGTTCTTAAACTGCTAACACACACACACACATTTGATTTGGAAAATAGTTGAACATTTTTACTAAAGTCAAAGGGTGTATACATGTGCTCTGACTGGGAATTGAAAAAAATCGGACTCTTGGTTTACACATTGTTGTGTGACGAGACTTTTCCTGAGGAGACTCAACACACGTGACTGCTCACCCCAGAGAGGGATCCCATGAAAGTCCAAAGTACAGCTTGGTGAACCAATGAGTTTTACTAGGGGTAACCTACAAGAATGTGGGTGAGGAGTTACTTACAGGAGCAGAGATGACTCAAAGATAGCTCCATCACTGCCAACGCCCACCCCAGAATGAGTGACAGCTCACAAAGCTGGGAACCTGGAGCACACTGCACAGCCTGCCGGCAACTCAACAGGCTGGAGAGCGTCCTTTCCAGGTGCCCAGTTGGTCTACACCTCTTCCAGGCAGCCCCGCTGGCTTCTGTCTCTTCTAGGAGCCTGCTCTGTCCTCACAGCCTTGGATCTTCTGAGACTGACTCAGCTACTCATTGCTTACTCTGGTGGGGAGGGGCCTAGTCAGTCTGGTCAGTTTCAGGGACTTCCTGAAGCTATTTTGAATTATTTGCTTTCTGGCTTTAGGATTTTCCTACAGGATAGAATGTTTTAACCTTAAAGAAACTGCTACACAATATATATAACTGAAGTGCAGACATGATTAGTAAAACCAAAGCCAACATATGTAGTGTTATTAGGAATATAGGAAACCCTTAGCAGCATTATTCTTCACAGCCACAAATATTGAACAATAGGATGGAGAAAATGGGTGTTCATAGACTGAGATACCACACAGCAAAATAAGCGAACACATAATTGTGGGTACACAGAGGAGTATCTATCACAAATTGAAGGATGAACTTGTATCATCATCTATATACATTTCATCCAAATGCATACTTAGTCCACGCTGAGTGTGAACATAGTTATGTGGGGGTATTTTATTGGTCACATGACTTTTGCTGTGACGACACACTCTGAAGAAAGTGACTTAAGAGAGAAAGGGTTTGTTTTGGCTTGAAGTTGGAGTGTACAGTCCGTCTGGGCAGTGTATGGTTCATCGTGGTGAATGGAGCTTTATCACTGGGCATCCTCAAGGCAGAGAACCATGAATGTCATGTTCTGCTCATGTCCTCCTCTTTATCCATACTGGGACCTCAGCCTAGGGAATGGTGCCACCCATAGTGGGAAGTTAACTTAAGTCACCGAAGTTAACTTAATGAAGATAGATCCCCTAGACGTGTACAGAGGACTCCATTGATTTTATATTTCATTGTGTTTACAATCGAAATTAGCCATTGCAGGTAGCAAAGGAGAAACAAGGAGTATGGGGCACTGACCTGTTTCCTTTTTTCATTTGTATGCTAGCTCATGAGTTTGAGCATCTTGTGATGAACCGAGCGTCACAGAATCTGCACATACACACATTAGACTTCAAGTACAATGCTCACTTAAAGACAATGAAATCCTATCCGACAGATCTGATGGATCTTGGCTGTGGATTCGATTTTCATGTTGTTGCAATAGATTCATTTTTCCCATAGAAAATGATCAGTAATGACATGACAGAATAAACAATAAAATAAAATGTTTATAATTCATTTATGCTTTTGACTTGGATTTTTATCTTCTATATATGGATTTATATTTTCTATATAAATATAGAAACTAACTTTGTAGATTAAAAAAACAAGTGTCTTTGAATTGTGGAATCAAGCCATTAAGGAGTTTTTAAATTTTTATCCTGAATTTTGTTACAAATTAAAATAATGAGATAAATTCTTCACAATTTGATAATCTTTGAGTACCCACAGCACACAGTCACATTTATTTTTATTCTTCTTTACTTAAAAAGAATGGTGGAAATTCAATGGCAATTCATCTTCTGTAACAACCCTGCAAAGCAGGCTTGGAAAGAATGACTTTACTTCCTTTCAGCGATGAGAAAACAGGCTGCGAAGGGCTGTAACCTGGCTCTTCATGATCACACACCGGGTAGAGACCAGGAGCTGCAATGCAAATGTGGGGACACTGGCTAATGTGGGTGTTTCCCCTCATCTCACATCTGCCTGCTCTCTGGGCCTGGGGTGAGAAAGCTCAGGATGCTTGCTTTCTGACCAGCACCAGCAAAGCTGCGACAGTGGCAACAAGGGGAAGCTGTGGCCTGGGAGAGCTGGTCCAGCAAGGGTGAGGTCCGGAGCTCCATAGCTAGAAGCCCCGTGAAAGCGTGGCGTTTGGGAGCCTGTCCATGTGAGCCCAGTGCTGGGAAGGCAGAGGAAAGAGAACCCCTGGGCTAACTGGTAACAGGCCTACGAGACAACTTCTCAGCGGAAGTGGACAACCTTCTTGGCATGTCCAAGACTGTTCTTTGGCTGTCATGCGTGCATATGTATGCATACAGACCTGCACACATACCCATGCACACTACAAAGAAGGAAAGTCATCACTGGACAAATCTAAGTTGAATTGTTGATTGGTACCCAATTTCCATGAATAGATACTAGTCAGTTCAAGGTCAGCCTGTGCAATGTGGACAGAGCTTATCTCAAAATTAAAAATTACCATAAGATCTTGTGCTATTATTCAGTAGCATGGCTTTTGCGTGGTATGCCCAAGGCTCTGAGTTCAGTCTTAAGTACTGTAAAACTAAAAGCAGAAAACTGGTATAGTCAGTTCTGTATTTGTATTGACTTGAAAAAATAGAAAATGAAAAATATGTAGAACAAGATAGTGAAAACCTAGTTTCAATATGACAAACATGTTCCTTAAAAGGTTCCACTGTTTCATAAAACAGCCGTAACCTCTCTGGATTGCTTCCTGGTCTCATTTGTCTGGAAAATCACTACCTGGGCTGCCTCATGAAAGCACAGGCTATCTCAAAGAGCATGGGGAAGAGAGGAAGGGATGGAGGGTGAGAAAGAGAAGGAGGAGGTAGAAGAATGGGAAATGGAGGAGCATGGGAAAGAGGAGAAGCTCGGGGAGCAGGAAGAGGAGGAATATACCTGGCTCATCATCCAAGTCCCGGGGAGCCAGGAGAGGCCTGAGACATCGAACCACCCCCTTGGCATTCTCCAAGGCCATGGCCAACAGACTCAGTGCCTGTGCAGATCTGAGCTTTGCCCAAAGGCCCCTGTTCAACATGGGAACTGATGTGCCTGCTAATCAATCACCTGCGCCCTCCCCAAAATGAGCTACGGAGGATGGTTTGGGTTTGGCTCCTTGAAACCTCAGGCTCTATGAAAAGTTAAGTTTTCCTCTCTGCTACCCAACCCTCCACCTGTGTCTCTCACTGTCACCCACCTGCCCCAGATTCCAGAGCTGACCGATCATCCGGTGGCCCTTTGCAAGTGGACCAATCCCTGTCGTCCTCTGCAACCGGCCATTTCCCAGCAGTCAGCACGCCAGAGACAGATTCTTCTCTGACCCCAGAGCCGGTTTCCCCTCCTTCTCCCGCTTGCTAATTCCTGGATTCTCTCCGTTTCTCCGCTGAGTCTCAAGGGTGATGGTTGCGGACACAGTCATGGTGGAGGTCATGGCCAGGGTCTGATCTGGGGACCTAAACCATGCTGCTGCGTGGACCAGCTAGGTGATGCCAAGGGACAGAGATCACCATGGCTCAAGCCCTATGATGGCTGCACCATCCTCTGCATCAGCCACCATCAAGAGCAGGGGTTCATCTGATACAGAGGATGGCTTCTGTCATCAGGGTCCCCAGCCTAGTCTTCGTTCTCTGGCATCTTTGGCCAGTTGGACCAGAAAACAAAACTTTATATTTATCACCTCATCATCACAAGATGGCTGAGGTCGCCTCTGGCGGCACAGTCTCCTGTCAGTTACACAAACAGGAAGGAAGGAGCTGACACAGAAGTTGTCTTTTGATTTAGAAAGCGAATCCTGTTCTTCTTCCCTCTACGTCTTGATGTGAAGAGCTAAATATATTCCCATCCCTAGCTGAGGGGAGTGCTTACCAGGGGGAGTAGGATTTCCACAGCTGGGTCAGGACAACCAGAAATCATGTTAAGAGCAGGACCAGCCTACTTTGAGAATTAAGAGACCTCCCTTACAGGTCTGGAACACACACATGGGCATCCTAGCTTGATTGCTGTTGCTGTGATGAAACACTGTGACTAAGGGTGCTTTGGAAAATACAGGGTTTATTTAATCTTTCGGGTCACAGTCCATCACTGAAGGAAGCCGGGGCAGGAACCTGAAGGCAGGCCCTTGGCTAGTCTATGCAGTGTTACCTCTGACTGAAGAACTCATTCCTAGGAAGGACCACAGGAACCATGAAGGAACTCTTGCTTATGGGCTCATGCTTAGCTTTCTCCCTCTCTTTTTTCTTTTCTTTCTGACTTGTTTATTTCTATTTTATGTGTATGAGTGTGTAGTCTAATACATATGTGTATTAACTGTGTGCCTAGTTATGCAGGGAAACCAGAAGAGGGCATCAGGTTCCTGGAACTGGAGTTACAGATGTTTGTGAACGGCCATATTGGTGCTGGGAACTGAATCCAGGTTCTCTGTAGGAGCAGAAGGGCTCTTAACCACTGAGCTGTATCGCCATCTCTCTGGCCTTCTTAACCAGCTTTCTTATATAGCCCAAGGCCACCTGTTCTTTGTGGACTGGGTCGCCACCCTAGGCGCCCCCTACATCAGCTAACACCTACATCAGGATCTCTCACCCCAGACATTCCCATAGGTATTTTATCTAGCTAATCCATCAGTTGAGAGCCCCTTCTCTGGTGACTCTGGGCTGTGTTAAGCTGAGCGCTGAAGCTAAGTAGGGCACAAGGGAGCAGCTATGGGGCATGCAACCAGGAAACCAGTCTAGGAACCTGCTCTGAGAGAGGTGGTCTGACTTTGATAGCCTTACTTGCCCTTGGCTGTGGCGTGAGGTAACTACAAAATGAATACTGTGTGCAGCATGCCTCATGTGTAAAGGGATGAGCACGTGACTACATACATGTGTGAGCAGCTATGCGCATGCCCTCTTCCCTGCTCTTTTCCTTACTCATGCAGACTTCCCAGAGCGTTCTCTTTATTTTCACACCTGCCTCTTGGAAGTGAATACTTCAAGCTTTCTTCTACACTGGTCATGCATTTTGTCATCCCTGCCTTGTCTATTTATAATTCTCTACTCGAGGCTTCCAGGAAGTCTCTATCATGTTCCTTTTTCTGAGCAGGCTTCCTCTCATTGACTCTTTTTCTTTCTTCCCCTCAGCCGTGTTCACTGAGATGACATGCCTACCACCAGCCTGTGGCTTCTTATCTTATTTTTAATTAATTATTTTTCATATAACATATTTTAATTATATTTTTCTCCTCCAAAACTTCCCAGATCATTCCACCTCCCAATCCACCAAAATTTATGTTCTGTCTCACTGTCTTAAACACACACACACACACACCTTAAGAAACAAAAATAAAAGCAAGCAAGAAGCAACCCTTACAAACCACACCCAAAAAGGAAAATTGAAACAATAACAAACAAACCAAAAAATAGGTAAAAAAAAAAAAGATCAAAAAGGCAAAAAATGACAAAACAAAGCAAAATGAAACAGAAAGTCCATGAAAGCACCTTTGAGTTGGTTTTGTGTTGGCCAGCTGCCCCTGGACATGACCTGCCCTGGGTTGAGGCTCAGTGAAGTTGCCATTTTTTAGTGTGAAGCTGGATGATTTGGGGGAATGGTTGTAAATCAGACACAGGTTATTTTCATCCGTCCTTGCGGTCAGGACTCTTCTGCTCACCGGCTCCCCTTTGCTACATTGCTAACGCATTCATTCCTTCATGAAGCAAGGTTTTGATGGACAGGCAGGCGCTCCATCTGCTGGATGGTCATACATCAGAGAGGATGCGCAGTGATGACAGCCTAAGAATGTTTAGCTGCATCTAAGCAGCGAGCTAGCCCCGTTGGCCAGCGGTTCTGGTCCTCCCATCATCAGAAGGTGTGCTGAGCACATGCATGCACACACACGCCCCACACGTTACACGCCGCCTAAATACTCCCCACACATTCTCACATGTGTCCTGTTTCCTCCTTCCATAGACACTCGATGGATTTTGACCAGCAGCTATGAAATCACCTCATTACTTCCTTAGATCATATGTCTATGTGTCCCAGAAAATCATGTTGAAATTTTCACTCCAAGGTAATAAATTTTGGAGGTGTGGTCTTTGGGGGTGATTAGGTCATGAGAACAGAGTTCTTAAGATCTACGTTTTTATAGGTGAGGTCTCAGGGTGGCATTTATTCCTTACACCAGGTGAGAATATGCCATCCATGAACCAGGAAGCAGACTTCACAGATGTCAAAGTTACTGGCACACTGGCACACTGGCACACTGGCACACTGGCACACCAGCACACCGGCGCACCGGCACACCGGCACACTGGCACACTGGCACACCGGCATACTGGCACACCGGCACACTGATATGGCATTCCCAGCTTTCAAAACTGTAAGACAGAAGCTTCTGCATCCAAGGATTATCCTAAAGCAGCCAGGACTAGTAGATGATCCCCAAGAATGCAGCCTACATGTTATTCCTGAGAAGTCTGCTAAGGTGATAGCAGCAGAATTGGTTTCATTTTTTTTTTCTTTCTGAATTTATCTAGGAACACAGAGATATGCCAGACTCGAGAGATCGCTCAGTTGGTTAAAGCCTTGCAAGTATGGGGACCTGAATTTGATCCCCAGAACCTTAATAGGAAAATCAAACAAACAAAACAAGCAGGCATGGCGAAGCATGCTTGCAATCTTAGCCCTGGGGAGTTAGAGAAAGGCTCATAGCTAGGGCTCTCTGGCCGGCCGGCTAGCTAACGAGCCTGGGAAGCACGCTTGCAATCCTAGCCCTGGGGAGCTAGAGCAGGCTCATGGCTAGGGCTCCCTGGCCGGCTAGCTAGGCTGGACACTCTGTATTCAAGAAAACAAAACAAAACAAACAAGATGTGGGGTGGGGAGGGTACTCAGTGGATAAAGTGATTACTGTACATGTATTAAGACCAGGATGTAGATCTCTAAAACCCACATAAGAGGCAGACAGGCTCCATGGCAACTGTAATAACAGCACTGGAGAAGCAAATTCAAGAGCTCCCTGGAGGAAGCTGGTTAGCTAGGTTAGCTAGTATTGGCATGTTCCGGGTTCAGCCAGTGCCGTGGAGAGCAACTGAGTACAACAAGTGATGTAACTGAAAGACTCGACATGTACTCACACACAGGTACACACAGAGTACACATATGTGTAACCCCTTTCTGACACAAAACGTGGGAAACATGTGAGAAACAATACCTTGGGTCTCTGATCTCCATATGCACCCCACACTATGTGCAAATATACAGAAACACACATGTGTGAATGCATGGCCACACACACCTTACATATTACACACACACCTCACATACACATGCACATACACCTCATACATACACACATCTCACATACACACTTCACACACACACACCTCACATACACACATACATACACATACAACACACACACACACACACACACACACACACACACACACACACACGAGCGTGGGCATATTTATAACCACTTCACACACAAACATGACTTGCGGTTTGCCTGCCCGACTCCATGATCCCAGCACGTTGTCAGTGTGTCAAGGATGGGGTCACATCCCACACCCTTTGTCACAGAGGCCTTTGGGCATCCTTGCTGAATGAGCATCTCTTCCCAGCCGATAGACCTTTCACTCAGAAGTGTTGTGGGTGAAAGGGAGTTTAGAATCTTTGTCTGTCTGCTGATTATTATCTAATTTCTCAAGAAGTGTGTTGGATCACAGTTTCTCAACTACCTGAAACCGGTTGTTTTCAGCGCCACGGGACCCTCCCATTCTTCCACATTGCCTTGTCCTGATTGTCACCCTCCACGTTTTATTTTGAAGATTTTGTTTGTTATTCTGGAGCTTAATGTCGCCATTCAAAATGGCTTAACCGAGAATGTCTGTGTGCTGGAAAACCCTTCCCCACAGTTATGATAAATATAACCCAGAATAGTGTTATCAGGCTGGCCTCTGCGCAGTCCTTCTCAACTGCTTCCTTTGATGCTCTCTGCCCATCACAGTGCCTACCAAGGACCCGTGATGATGTGCGCTGAACCTTCGGACTTCAGTTATCACAGGATGCACTTGACCCCATCCGTGCCAAGGCTCTGGGGCCCTTGTGGCAGGATGCCAGCCTAGGAGACCCAGTCCTGCTCTCATTAGGAATGTGTAGATCTGCCATCTACTCTGAGGGAGGGAAACCCACGCTGGGCTCCTACGGGGCCTATTCTGGCTTCAAAACCTTGTATTCTCAAAGAGCACCTCTCTCTTTTGACACAGCTTTGAAGGTAGAACTTCTGGGGCCCCTGTCTATGAATCCCCAGACGGGGAACACAAATTAGCTTTCTGTTTTCTTTCCTATGGTTTTCTCATTAGGAAGATCTACCCTGCCGTTTCTTAGCAGCAGAGTTGGCCTTTGGTCTGACCAGTCACCAGGAGTTCACTGCTAACCAAAGGTCAAGTTGACAAAAGGTGAGAGACTGGCTCATCAAGCCTGTGTCACACTCAGGGGCCATGAGAGCCAGATCTTCCAGCACAGTGTTCAAGGGAATCCCCAGGCACAGGGTCAAGGAAACCGTCAATTACATCACCGAATCCCTTATTTTAACAGCTTTCCCCACACTCTGCCTCCTCCTGTCATAGCTTCACTCCCTTTCCTATTCACATTCTCTTATGGAGCTCCACACCAGCACCCGCAGATGCCACAGAATGTTTCCCCAGGGCTAAGCGTTGTCCTCATCATCTCTCTGCGCCCTGCCCTTTGCTCACAGCAATATTTCAAATGACAGAGACTGGGAGAAACAAATAGATGTCCTCTTGGGTTTTAGTGAATTCATCCTGTGTCTTCAGCAAGACTGGAAGATCACAAGGAAGACTATATGTTTGAGTTGCTACCCCTTAGTGGAATGGCCCTTAGGGATGTGGTAGGTATCCCCAAAATATTCTTTCTTTTGATATCACATTGGCACCAATAATAAATCACCTGGAAAATTTGCAAGTAGTTCCAGGAAGATGGTTCAGTAGATAAAGGTTCATATTGTTAAGCCTGATGACCTGAATTTGAGCCCCTGAAGCCACATGGTACAAGTAGAGAACCAACTGACTTTTATGTGGGTGCCAGGGTATGTTTACACAACACACACACACACACACACACACACACACACACACACACACACACACACACACACACACGTTTCCAAACATCTTAATACAAGAAAATTCTCATGACTCTTCCCCACAGCTAATCTTTGTCACCCAGTTTGGGAAGTATTAGTACTGTGTCCACTTGAATGCTGCAGGAACTCAATGCATTGTGCTACATGTGGTTTATCCCCCAAGGGTTTTTGTGTTGGGTGCTTGGTCCCCAATGTGCTAACCTGAGAGGCGCTATGCCTTTAGTAGCATCCTAATGAAGAAGCAGTGTGTTTAGAATACAAGAAGGTGGTGTGGGACTCCAGCTTTATGAGGAAGCAAGCCTGGCTCTCTGCCTGCCTCCCTGGTGATACGATGGATCTCCTTTTACTCATGTGCCTCTCATGATACCAACTGTCCTCCACAGAGGTCCACCAATGAGGCTGCCCAATCACAGAGACCCACCAATGAGACTTCTCAATCACAGAGATCCACCAATGAGGCTGTCCAATCACAGAGGTTCACCAACAAGGCTGCCCAATCACAGAGACCCACCTATGAGACTGCCCAATCACAGAGGCCCACCAATGAGGCTTCCCAATCACAGAGACCCACCAATGAGGCTTCCCAATCACAGAGGCACACCAATGAGGGTGCCCAATCACAGAGGCCCTCCAGTGAGCCTGCCCAATCACAGAGGCCAACCAATGAGCGTGCCCAATATTGGATGTTCAGCCTCCAAAACATTTCTTCTTTACAAGTTATGCATCTTTGGGTAATTCATTACAGTCATGGGACTCAGACAAGACTAACCCAGATTAGAGCTGTCCAGTGACTCCACTGAGGTCACACAGCTATCAGGAGGTAGAGCTCAGATCTATCACAAGCAGGATGGATCAGAGCCCAACTCCATTTCCAAATTATAAAACCCTCTCCAAACTCAGACGATGCCTGAAGAACAGAGCAAGCCAAAGCCGATGCGGAGTCTTGACCACTAGCTCTTCCTTGCTGTCCGTGGAGGACAACTTCAAGGTTATACCTAAGCTTCCTCATGCGTGACCCCACTGCACAGTTCAGAAGATGGATCGAAACGATCAACTTATGGTGTTATTTGAGAACCCACTAAGAGATTTGTTTTTGCACATCAGAAAATATACTGTAGCATTTTGACTTTTGACTATTTATAGCATACCATTGGGGTAAATGTTTACTAATTTTAGGTAGTGTATAATAAGTGTCTGATACACAGAGACCCCAAGAAAGGTCTAAAACTTCCTGTGCCTGGGAGCTGTGTTTTCCTGCTGTTGGTTTGGGTGGGTTGGGTTTGTGGTTACATGTTGCCTCAACTGTAAGACTTAGGGTCTTTGCTCCTTTGTGGTTGCTGTGATAAGATACTCTGACTGAAGCAATTCAAAAGAGAAAGGGCTCATTTTAGCTCACAACTGAAGGCACCGCCTATTGTGGTGGGAGAAGTCAAGGCAGCGAGGGCTCGAAGCAGCTCCTCCCTTGCATTCAGAGTCAGGAAGCAGAGCACAAGGGAAGACTGCACGCAGATGTCCAGCTCCATTTCCTGACGTACACAGCTCAGGAGCTCACGTAGGGAATGGACCGCCTGCAGTGGGCAAGTCTTCTGATAGCCCCCTACAGGCATGCCAGGTCTGGGGCAAAGCTGGGTCTAGATTCTGTCAAGTTGAGAGCTAACTCTCCATCACAGTCACTGCTGAAAATACCTTGAAGAACAGCTAAAAAAAGGAAAGATTTATCTCACTCGTGGTTTCAGAGTCGTCGTCAGTCCCTTGTCCTTGGCTATCCTGATTCTGGGCTGTGCTAGGACAGAATACCATGGCAGCCAGAGCATGTGAGGAGGAGTCTGTTTACTCTAGGATAGACGGGAAGAAGGGACTTGGGGTAGATACAACCCAAGTGACCTGCTTCCTCCAGCTAGGCTTCATGTCTTCAGACAGCATCATCACTTGGAAGTCAAGCATGCAAAACAGCCCACGAGCCTGCAGGGAACATTTTGTATTCAAACAGTAACATCATCAGAAACGACTCCGTTTAGGAGTCTGCCTGTGTTCTGTCTACCTGTGTGACATAAGTGTCAGTACATCATGTGCTTTCGGGGCTTGTCCAACCATCTCTAACAGGGCAGAAACATGCAATAGTTTCTTTTTTAACTTTGACAATCTAAAATCATACAAGTTATAGCTTAGTCACACGTACCTACCAGATATAAGAAAACAAAAGGATTTCAGGTGCTCTCTTAGGATGCTTTTGTCCCGTTCAGTCAATGCCATGGGTTATACATCTGAGGCCTTATCAAAGATACCCAAATGGGGTGGGAGGATCTATCCTGCTTCTATGACTCTTCCAGAAGATTCTATTTATTTTCTTCGAAGCAACTGTTTTTTAATTTTACCTGAACGATGCTTCTGAGATGCTGTGCTATTGGGGCAGGAAATGGTAGTCTTTCTCCATTTATTTGCTCATCTAGCCGAGGCCCACAGAGTCCTTCCATCAGTGCCCTGCGGGCAGGACTAGGACAGTGCTGTCTTCACCGTGACCTTGAATCAGGACTACTTCTTACTGGTCTATACTCTGTCTTTAGACCTAAGGAAATTAATTTCTAAGAACTTGAGATAACCATATGCTGTTATGTGGGAGAGATTACGAAGACATCAGCAAGTAAGTAGAGTTCTAGAATGTTCTTATCCTTCACCATCTATAAACATGACAACAGCAAATTATTTCTTGAACCTACCAAGTCTGAATATATCAAATCTGAATATATCAGGCCAGAAAAGTGCCTGAACAGCAAGAGGAACTTGTCACCTACACTGACAACTGGTTTGATGCTAAAAATCCACTTGGTGGAAAGAGGGACCTGGATCTCTTGGCTGTCTTCTGTCTGACCTCCACATTTCTGGTGGCATATGTACCCCGATTGCACATGTGTACATAAATGAATGCCATAAATGTCTTAAAAATAATCAACCCCAGTCTTACAAATAGTGAAGCAGTGGGCCTGTCTATTACTAGATTTTTTTCAAGACCTAGGTATAAAGATGAGAAGTGATGTCCACTCCAGAGGTCAGTAACAAATTGAAACTCAAATAATTTTCACATTTTGGGGGTAAGGACTGGATTCTTGGGATATATCAATTTGTCAATTGGCAGATCAATTTTATCTACTGGTGTGTCTGCCTATTATCTACCTATCTATCTATCTATCTATCTATCTATCTATCTATCTATCTATCTATCTATCATCTAAATAGATTTATCTATCTATAATAGATTTACTTATCATCTACTATCCATTATCATTTATTATCTATTTATCTATCATACATTTGTTATCTTCTATCTATCTACCATCTAGCTTAACAGATCTATATAATAGATCTACTTATCATTTATTATCTGTTATCATTTATTATCTATTTGTCTATCATTTATCCATCATCTACTATCTCTATCATATCTATCTATCTATCTATCTATCTATCTATCTATCTATCTATCTATCTATCTATCTATCTATCTATCGTATATTTATCAATCTATCATCTTTCTATCCATCTACCTATTATCTGTCTTTGTGTTTGTCTATCTATCTGTCTATCTATCTATCTATCTATCTATCTATCTATCTATCTATCTATCCATCATCAATCTTCTGAAATATCTATCTCTAATTTATCCTCTGTCACACCCCAAGTAACTCCTCAAGTGGACACAGTTGAGACAGAAAGAACTTTCTGGTAACTCTCTTCCAGGTCCTCAGGCTGATTTCCAGCTTTAGAGACTATAAGTCCTACACCTACGTGGCTGTGGGAAGTCACACGACTGAAACAAGTTACAGGAGGAAAGGCTCAGCTCAGCCTCTTTTTGGAGGGTCTTAGTGAGTCACAGTGGGGAATCATGGCAGAGGCCACAGTGGCAGCCATAAGGCAGAGGCTCCTCACACCACAGCAGATCTAAGAAGAGATTGTGCTGGAAACCAGGGCTGGGTCATCTCTACTCACTTCCTTCCTCCAGCTAGACTCCACCTCCTGAGGTTTCCACACCCTCCCTCCCTACGTAGTGACACCAATTGGGGATGAAATGCTCAAAACACATGCTTACAGGAGATGCTCCAAATTCAAAACATGACCAGGATTGTGAACCATCCTGAGCTAATGGTGACCACTTGCTGTCTCCTCCACCACAGTGGCATATCCATTTAGCTTAAATAAAATGAAAGTATTTGCTCATTATACTTCCATTTTTCTTGTTGTAATTCACCTATCAAAATTAGCCTCTTATCGTAGGACTGTCAAAAAGTTTAGTTTTAGAAATTAAAGTGTTCATCCCCATAGCATTTACCCAAAGAAATGTTTACTTAGGTTTCTTAATCCCCAGAGGTTTCGAAGCATAAGGGCAAGAAAGGCATAGCTTAACTCCTCTCAATCCTCCAAACATAATGCCATGTGCATGCCCCGTGTGCAGAGCACAACAGAGAGAGTGTGTGAAATGAGTGGTTTAGCAGGGCAGGTGTGCTGCCCTGTACATTGAGCTGAGTGTCTGTGCACCCAAGGAAGGAGGATCAACCCGGCCTTTGCTGCAGGACTCTGTCCCAATGTTTATCAAGGAATGCACACACACAGCCAGGGTGTAGGACACACGTTATATGTGGAGTCATCCCTGAAGAAGACTGGTGGGGTATTGTTATACAAGAGAAAGGAATTCTTGATATCTAAGGTGGGTGTGGCAGTGTTTTACCCACTGTGACAGCTGCCTCATCTCTGTGGTGACACAGAATGCTTCCAGTGCAGTGCCATGTCCAGACCACCCACACACCAATAAGCCACACTTCTTTCCTCCACGTATTCACTTTGAATCACGCCTGCACTCCATTTCCTGAGGTCCCTGGGGACCCTGACTTTTCTCCATTTCTTCGACTCCATCAGGTTCCCACTTTCCTCTTCATCTGTCTCACCCTCCTTCCTTCGCAGGTGTGACACTTTTCATTGCTAATTCCCCAGTTTTCTTGTCACCTAGGGCTAGGAAAATGCCACTGCCACCATTGGCCCACCCAGCAGACATAGAGGAGGTAATCATTAAGGAGCGTTTTAATCAACAGGCAGGAAACACTCCTCTGTCCACTTTCCCACCTCCCAACAGATTGCTGGGCATCCCAAACAACCAGTGTCCTCCAAATTCCCGCCTCAAATGCTTACAGGCAAGGGTGAGTGCAGATCCTTGTCTCAGCTCTCGAATGCCAATCCTTCAGCCAATCTTCGTTCTCTCCTTCAACCCTTTCCTCTTTCTCCCGGCTCCTCTCAGCTCCATCCGTGCACTCTTAGCATTCCTCTCTCTGCCTGTAATATTACATTATTTTTCTTACATTTTTTTTCTCCCTTGAGACAGGCATATGTAGCCCAAGCTGGCTTCCAAAGAAGCTGAACATTGCTGAACAACCAAAGAAGACTCTGAGCTTCTGCTCCTCCTGCCCACAGCTCCCCACTGCTGGGAAGCAGGTCACAGCACTAGGCCTACTTTAAGCAGTGCTGGGGATTGAACCCAGGGCCTCTTGCATGCTGAGCTACAGTCCTGTGTGGTCTAGTTGATCTTTGTAAGCCCTTGGATGTGAACTGTCCTCCATAGGTTCTCACGTTGGAACACTTGGTCCTCTGCTCATGGTCTTTTGAGAAGTTATGGAAACCTTGGGAGGCAGGTTCTAGCTGGAGGAAGTGGGTCACCAGGGGAATGGGTCCCACTTCCTGTCCCATATCTACTTCCTGCTCTGCTAGAACGTGAGGAGTATTAACTTCTCAGTTTCATCACTATGGACTGTATCTTGTGTTCCCCACTATAATGTTTAATGTTCCATAGAACCCTGAGCCAAAGCAAAGCATTGCCCCAAGAAACTGCTTTTTCGACATACTCTGCCACAGTAATGAAGAAAATGATCCATACCATCTTGGGGGCCTTTGATGGCTCTAATGCTTTGACTCCCTCACTTCTATCACTGGAGCTGCCTCAATCTCATGGACCCTTATTTTGGAGCTGGTCTTGTCTGCATCTTCTGTTCCCATGTATCATTTAGCAGAGTCACGACAAGTCTCATCCCTTGACCAATACACCCATCCTCCTGATCTGCATTGGGACAGCTTGTAAAATGCAATGGCTGTGTTTGTGTCCTGAATGCCCACAGCTCCCAGCTTCATCTGGAGTTCAACTCTGCCCAGCTCCCTTCAAAGCTCAGGTTTATTATTTCCTCATCACCATGACCAAGATAACAAATAGCTAAAAAATTAAATGGGGATGCCATTGCTTCTTAACACTCCAAGATATGGAGACTGAGCTCTGGTCCCACACTGCTTGTTGGGGATATGTTTCCAAAGCTCAAAGCTGTCCTTAGAGAAACATCCTTTTCATAGCTGGTGTCCCCAGTGCTTTCCACCTGGACTTCTAGGAAAAATTACTTGGCATTTTCTCCAATATAGTCTTAAATTGTGTGTGTTGCATGTGCTCATGTGTATGTGTCTGCTTGTGTGTATTTGCGTGTGTGCCTATGTACACAGGTGTGCATGAAGTTCTAGGTCAATGTCACATGTGTTCTTTAGTAGCTCTCCACTTTTCTTTCCTGCGACAGCATCTCATTGAATCCAGACCTCACCACTTTGGCTAGGCTGGTTCACCAATGAGCTCTGGGTTCTGCCTGTGCATCTCCAGCGCCAAGGTTGTGAATACAGCCCAGCGCCTGTAGGTGTAAAAGCTTCTAAGTGGGTGAGGAAGACCTAAACTCAGATCCTCCTGCTTGCATGCCCAACACTCTACGAACCGAACCATTTCTCCAGCACTGTAACCATTTCTTCTAAGTCTCCTCATTCCTGGGCTTTCCACCAGAGTGTGTCTCTCAATCCAAGAACCCTACTTAATTATCCTTGGCAGTGTTGCTCACTTGGAATTTCTAGCAGGTTGATCTTCACCCTTTAAAGATACATGGCATTACAAAGGCTGACATTCAGAATTATAACTTGCTTACCTCCTAGCTGGCCTGTGTGCTTCTTGAGAACAAGATCATATCTCTGAGCTGAGTATTGGCTTATGGAGGACAGCAGGCAAACACTAACTTACCTGGGTTGAGCTGCTGTGGTCTCTCTGGATCCGCCCCCCTTCCGGAGGCTCTGTCCTGCTATTACTCTTTTCTTGCCCTTCCCTTGAGGCCTTGGCATGATTCTGTAAGCCTCCAAGCACGATGCTCTAGTTCTCATTCAACTTTATATCCACCTTCCTTCATGTTTACTTTTTTTTTTTGGTACAAGGTCTTAGTTAGGTCTGCCATTCCCAGAGAATTTCTTTGGCTACCTCTTTATATACTTCTACCTTTCCTTCCCAGTCTGGATCCTCCTATCACAAAGAACCTCTGGAGGGGAGCTGGAGTCTTGTCCTCTGAACTTTTCCACCGTTCTTTGAAATTTTACTACTCTGACTTCTTCAAGGCTGGCCACAAAACTCCTCCAGTTTCTCCCTATAGTCTTTGCCAGATGCCAGACTGACCTGCCCCGGTGTCTTCATGGCCCCCGCTTTTCCTTGTTGGCTAGAACAGATCCTAAGCAGCCCTTCTGTGGCCTGCTCTTTGAGCGGGAGCCGAACTTCAGTGCCTGTCTCCATGGCCCCCCTTGCTGTCTGTCACCCAGATTCTTCCAACATCTGTTTGCTCTTTGCCTGGCAACCATCATGGCTTCCTGGTGTGGATGGGTGGTCCTCAGCATGTTCATCCTTTCGTCTTCCCATGCTCTCTCCTGCTCCGTTCTGCCTTAGCAGTCACCAGTACCTTCCTGTCCTTGGCTTTTTTCAGCCATTGATCCCATTTCTGCTGTCTTTACTGATTTAAACCCCGGTGAAGGGGACTAGTGCTTGGGATGCTTCCGTATCAAAATATTATTCTCTTGATTGATTCTACAAGCTCAGTTCTGCCTAGTCCCACAGTGTCAGTTCCATGACCACCCCTTTGTTCAAATGCACAAAGGGTTTTCAGAATCTTGGGGGAGGGGCCTATTCTGATTATGCATGATTCTGATATTCAGAGAACCCTTGGTAACCCAATGCCTCGAACAGCTACAAACAGGCCCCCGACAGGGCTGAGAGAAGACTCAGCCCCTGAATATGAACACGCTCACAGTGGGCTTGGGAATCTACTTCTCTAGCTGCTGTGGAGCCGCGCAATCCATCTGAGAGCAAAGGAAAGAGAGAGCATGTCTTTTCCGCCACCTGATCCTCATTAGGTGGCCAGCAGTGCAAGTTGGCCTGTGTGTCGACTTCAGTGGGGTCCAGCTGCTGGCAGATAAATGTGAGCACATGGTTCGGCAAGATAAGACTCTGGTGGCCTGAAATAAATGTGAACAGCCAGGCTCCTCCAAGGGGCCTCTGGGAAAAGCCCTGTTATCACCAGCATTGTTCACACTTGCTAACAACTTTCCTTGAATGGGGATTTCAACATGTTTGTTCCTTGAACGCAGCTTTATCTGTCAGTTGTTAGTGTGGGCTGTGGCCTTCCCAGCAGCTTCCTGATGCTGTCAGCACAGCAGGGAGGGGTAAGGATCCAGAGTGATTTAGAGGCCTGGGCTGACCTGGCCCCTGCCCAGTGCTAGCCCTGAGGCTAACGAGAGCAGCCCCTGCTTCGGGAAAGCACTGAAGGCTGACGCGGTGCCTCCAGGGAAGGACAAGAACAGCACTGGGAGCTATAAGCTTAGTGTCCTTTGTTTTATGGCTAGGGTCCACTAATGAGTGAATACATACCATAATCGTCTTTTTGGGTTTGGGTTACCTCACTCAGGATAGCGTTTTCTATTTCCATCCATTTGCATGCAAAATGCTCACAAGCCCAGAGAAGCCAAATAGCAAGGTGAACCCAAAGAAAATCATGCATAGATCCTCTTGGAAATTGGAGGCGAACAGGATTGCCGGGCAAAAGAAATTTCGTCCGATGGATGGAGATAGAGACAGAGACCCACATGCACACCAGAGCAATGGATTGAGCTCCCAAGGTGCAGTCGAAGAACAGAAGGTGGGAGAAGATGAGCAAGGAAGTCAGGACCACGAGGGGTTGGTCCACCCACTGAGACAGTGTGCCTGATCTAATGGGAGCTCACCAAATCCAGCTGGACCGGCACTGAATGAGCATGTGATCAAGCTGGACTCTCTAAATGTGGCTGCCAATGAGGGCAGACTGAGAAGCCATCAACAATGACACTAGGACCTATCTCTTCTGCATGTATTATCTTTTTGGAACCTAGTCGATTTGGATGCACACCTTCCTTGGACTTCCCACAGGGCAGGGCACCATGCCTTCTTTTAAGGAAGCAGCGGGGGGGGGGAGCGGGAGGGGACTGGGAG
>PVIU01022719.1:0-28808 GCA_004026605.1 Ondatra zibethicus | reverse complement strand
AAAAAAAAAAAAAAAAAAAAAAAAAAAAAAAAAAAAAAAAAAAAAAAAAAAAAAAACCTCATGTTTGCAAAAATATACTTTCTTTCCATCTTCTTCTCCTAGACCAACATCATGGCAGCTTCATCTATATTTGATCTTTCTTCAATTCCCTTGCCTCTGTATTCTACTTCCCCCAAGAGGAAGAAAAAAAAACATAGATTTTTTTTTAATTTTCCAATCATTTATCCAATCCAGGACTCATTTCTAAAATTGTCTAATACTCATATAAAGAAAATAATAAAACAAAAATGGGGAAAGACACATGAAGAACCTTTCCCTATTAGATTAGGAATGCTTACTAAGCAGGTCACAGGGCAGTCAGCACCAGTCAGTAGGAAAATCAAATCAAAACTGTGTGACACCATTCCACACACATAAGAAACCTGATGGGACCGAGACCTGATATACATAAAGCAGGTGGAACTTGTTTGCACCCCTGCGGGACCTGGAAGGACAGACCAACTGGAGACCTCCATGACCTGTGGGGTCCGGTTCTACTGTTCCAGTCACTCTGGGAACTTCAGAAACTGTCCCTGCTTCAGCACAACACAGAAGTAGATTTATCTCAAGATAAAGTGAGCATTATTTGTAATTGTAAGCATACTGCTGCAGGATCAGGCATGTCCTCACAGTAGGAGACTCACCTGGATCTGAAGACTTGATGTCTACCTTCACCTCTGGATCCACACTGATCCTGGTAGACCTCTCATGGTGCTTCTAAAACAATGATGCCCTCACACCCCCTGCCCCAGCCCTGTGCGCCCGAATGGCTTGGAATGGCTTGAATTCAGTGAGGCTTCATCCTCCCCTCCCCCCAAAGCCACAATCCACCCTTTCATGCACTATCACTTATCTACAGAATCTAAAATTCAGCTTTGTTCCTCAAAAGGTGGTGAGTGTGGTGTCATCGATGTCCTTTTGTTGGGACCTATCACTTCGCATCACTTCATTTCCATGAGAGAAAGACGGGATATTAAATTCCCTCGCTGGGGCTGAGCATCTCCCCAGAGCAAGCCCAACACGGGGCTGCTGCTCACAGGCGGCTTTGTTTCTTCTACAAGAGGGGTTTGACAGGGAGGTGCGTGAAGGTCTGAACAGATCCTCCAGGCAGCAGAGCAGCCTGAAGTGCCTCTGAGAAGCCCTCCACATGAGCTACCTCATGAGTCACAGGTGCACAGCCTTCTGATGGCTTCAGATCAAGCAGTTGAGGTAGGACAAAGGTCATTTCAGTCTGAGACACCAATACCCACCTCAGCCCAGATGTCTTCCCCTCCCCCGGACATGTTTCCAAGGCTGTCTGCATGTTGTGACCAGATAGTTTCACAGTAAGGTTTGCCAGGATCGAGCTTCCTTCGGGTTGATTGGACTTGGCATCTGTAACCATTGCTGTTCCCACTGCTGTGACCAAACACTTGACGGAGCAACTGATGGAAAGAAGGGTCTGGGGACTCAGTCCATCGTGGCCAGGAAGGCCTAGTGGCAGGGACCAGAGACAGTGTCGCACTGCGGCCATAGCCACGAAGCAGAAAGAAGTGGATGCTTGTGTTCAACTCACTTTTTCCTGTTTATTCAGAGGAAAAGCACATAGAGTCTGTCCACATTAGGGTGGTTTTTTGTCCTTCTCAAATAACCTAAAATAGAAAATCCTTCTAAGACAGACCCAGAAATTTATTGCCATGGTGATTCTAAACCCCATCAAGCTGACAGTTGCGATGTAGCACCACAATCAATTAGTGACTCGCAGAGCATTAAATGTCAAGACTGCTTCATGAATTCAGGTTGCCAAAGCCAGAAACAAAGCCAGGACACTGCACACCCTCAACCGCAGGACCGTTCCAGTCTCACACCACTGCCCACGGTCCCCTAGAACCCCAAAGCTCTGAGGAGGAGGTGCATATCATGGCAGGGGCATCTTGAACACGCCTGGCATCACTTAAGTTCGGCCCATTCAAACAAGATAAGACTAACAAGCGACACAAGACTCCAGGGGAGGTAAGGCTGAGGATTTTCCGGGAACTTAGATTAAGCCCATAGCAAGACAGTCATGCAGGGTATGGGGCAGGGAGGCCTCCCCAGCTACTTCTCTAACCACTGTGTCTTCCCATGACACCTGCCTATGTGTGTGGCTTGTTCATAATTACAGGAATACAATGTCAGTGAATCATATGTGCTTCTCCACACAGCTTCCCAGGGGTACTCTTTAAGCAAGCTGGTGGTCCAGCGACTTTCTGCTAGGAAGAAAGAAGGCTCTGACTTGCTCTTCACTTTGCAGCAACCAGGTAAAGCTCGGCTCTCAAGAATTGCCACAAGCCTCCCAGGTGCTCGGAGCCACCCTAGGGTGTTCAAGGATCTGGACTGGAGAGAGAGAGGGCAGGCTGGAAGGATGCTGGGAAAGGAGCCCAGCAGTTGGGTTGGACATCACAGTTAGGTACCCTGGCTGGCAGTTGTCCCTAGCTCCTTCAACCAACGCATATCTGAGGATAGGGCACAAACAGCAGGTGCCTCTGAAAGGAGGATGTGGGATTAACGGGCATGCCACATTGCTGGGTGCCAAACTAGGGCCAGGTCTTCAGGGCACCAACAGGACTTGTCTCTGTCCTATTCCCAGAGGGGAGGAAGGACATCAGGTTAGGGAGCTTTTGCCCCCTGAGTTCATCTTATTTTGTGCACAGAAGAAATATAACTTTAATTTTTCCCTACATCAGGGTCCCACTTTACCCCTAGTGGACCAAGTAGACTTAGGAGTTAATGACAGTCGGTGTGCACTTTATATGGAGGCCGTGGAGGGAGGATACACCTGGGTATCACAAGAGGCTCAAGATTCTTGAGCACTCCTAACACGACAAAGATAAAAAGTGACTGGTAACCATGGAGTTTCATGTAAAACCTAGCCATCCCAACAGGGAAAGAAAAGAGATGGAGGGGAGTCGAGTGGAGAGGAAGGGAGGGGAGACGAGGGAAAGGGAGGCGAGGGGAGGAGAGGGGAGAGAAGGAGAGGAGAGAGGAAGAGAGGGGAAAGACAGCTCAGCTCTTGTGAATCACCAGAAAACAAGAATACGCAAGAATGCACCATCCAAGACACTAAATGAGACAAGAAAACTCGTAAGTGACCTTAGGAATGTATGGTGGCTGAAGACAGTGTCAACCCATGGGGAAAACCAAGAGCCTCTGGCCTCCGAATTTCCCAAATATTGGTCCTGTCCCTTAATGCAACAGAGAGAAGTGTCCCACCGCCCACCACCTTAGTCACCGCTGCCTTCAGAACAGGGTCAGTCCTTCTTGTTCAGCCCTAGAGGTAGGCACCAAACAAAGACTGTCTCCCAGGAGTGACACAAAACCTCAAAGCTAACAGGAAATGATGCATCTTACCAAGAAAGGTCGCCTCAAACACATTTGGTGCCAGGTTCAAGGGTAAAAGGACGGAGCAAAGGCCGTTGTGAAAAAAAGGCTGTTGTGAAAATGGTTCAAGAAAGCACCTGAGCTGCAGGAGCCCAAATGAGGGGCAGGTGCCAGGAGGAGAGGGGGAGGCCCATCCGTACTGTATTAGCAGGAGCAAAACTTCAACTGACGAAATAACAGAGCATCCATAGAGGGAACCAAATACGCCTGGACTTTGGAAGTGCACCGAACGGCTCATTTTAGATCAAAGCCTTTAAAGATAAACACACCGTAGGGAAGGAACAGGGCACGGGATGAGGGGGAGGTTGAAAGCTGTCTTCCACCTCTCTCCCAGCCATCCCTCCCAGGAGCACTCTGCTCTCTCATACCACAGTAATCAGTAAAGCCCTTGCCCTGCAGGGAGGATGGGGGAGCCTGGCAGCGGAGATGCTCTCTGCTCTGTTTTTCTTCTCCTCCAGACAGAACTGCTGAAGACCTCTCGTGAGCTAGGTACGTCACAGGTCCCTGTGTGTCCTCACAATGACCACACACACTCCTGTTTCACAGGAGACTCAGGGTCTGAGTCCTGGCAGGGTTTGCCCACGACCGCACACCTAGCAACTAAGAGAATTGAAGCCCGGGGCAGTTTTGGCTGATTCTAAAAGCCACTCTTAGAAACAACACTTTTCAAGCAATTCGTCACTGGTTGCTTCATAAGCTCATGCAAGGTATTGGTAAATGTTAACAGTCACAGGTATTGGTAAATGTTAACAGTCACAGGTATTGGTAAATGTTAACAGTCACAGGTATTGGTAAATGTTAAAAGTCACAGGACGTAAAGCTGAGCCTGGTGGCTGATGTCCGCCACCCCATCACCTGGGAGGTAGGGGAAGGAGAACAAGGAGCTCAAAGCCGCTTTAGTTACAACGTCTGAAGCCAGCCTGAGCCACATGAGACCCTGTCTCAGAACACTAAATAAATAAATAAATAAATAAATAAATAAATAAATAAACAAACAAACAAACAAACAAATAAATAAATAAATAAAATATTCAGGGCTTGAGAGACGGTTTGGTGGATAAGAACTTTGCTGTGCAAGCATGAAGAGCTATGTTCAGATCAGCAGAATCTACATAAAAAGCTATGTGTGGCCCCACATGCCTGTAACATGTGCTCTCTGTACGCCGGCAACAAAAAACATCCGCCTCCAGCCTATGCAAAAACAGTGAGACACCCCACCTCGAGAGATCAAGGCAGAGAGCGATAGAGGGGTTACCAGATGTCCTCCTCTGGGCTCTGAATGCACCTGCACCCACACTCACTTAAGAAATGCACACAAGCACCCCTGGGTTGGCTAGTTTATGTCAATGTGACACAAGTAAAGTCTTCTGAGAGAGGGAACCGCAACTGAGAAAAATGCCTTCATAAGATGGTGTAGGAGGGTCTTCTGTTTGTATATTGCCCTCATTGGTTAAATAAAGAAAACTGCCTTGGCCTTTTGGTAGGACAGCCCTTAGGTGGGCGGGGTAGACAGAACAGAATGCTGTGAGAGAGAAGGCAGTGGAGCAGATGCCATGCTTCTCCAGCACAAGATGGACACGGGTTAGACTCATGCCAGTAAGCCACAACTCAAGTGGCGATACACATTAATGGAGCTGGGCTAAAATAATATGTGAGAGTTAGCCAATAAGGGGCTAGAGCTAATGGGCCAGGCAGTATTTAAATGAATACAGTTTCCGTGTAATTATTTCGGGTACGCACCGGGAGCCGGGTGGGACAGAACAAGGGGCCCGGCGCCGGGAACGCAGCCCGAGCCCCTCATTGCAACAATAAGATGAGGCTACAGACAAGGCTGTGGGGCATTTTCTTAATTAGGGGTTGATTGGGGAGAGCCTGGTTCACTACAGGAAGGGTCACTCCTGAGCTGGTGGTCCTGAGTCCTAGAAGGAAGCAGGTTGAGCACGCCGTGGTGAACAAGCACGTAAGAAGAACCCTCCCATGGCCTCTGCTTTAGCTCCTCCCTCCAGGTTCCTGCCCTGACTTCCTTCCATGAGGAACAGTGATGGGGATGTGTAAGCCAAATAAGCCCTTTCCTCCCTGCCTTGCTTTTTGGTCATGGTGTCTCACTGCAGTAATAGAAACCCTGAGGAAGACAACACTGAAATTATTTTTCATGTAAAGAAACAACAAAAATAAGTCCAAGCTAGCATTTCTCAAAGTAGGACCTGGGAACCTCCTCAGGTCTCTAAAACTCTTTCAGAGAATCTCTGGGGTTTAAATTATCTCCATTTGTTTCTTCCGCTCTTGCTTCCCTGCCATCCTACAGCTGAGTCTCCCCAGGGCTGCATGGACCACACCATCTTCCTGCTGATTGATGGCTCCAAGCACATACTTTAAATTTTCTCAATTTCATCTTCTCCAACAGTAAACACTGACACATTTAACTCATATAAATGATGTTTAAGAACACTGTGGACTCCTGAGATGGGAAAAGTGAAACTGACCATTGAAATCAACTGGATCGGAACCTGATATTCAGACTTGTGGAGAGGTTTTCTACGCCCACCTTTTATTATTAAATGATCACAAGAAAATGAAGGAGGTGTGGTACCATCCATAAAACAGACGGGCGCTGCACTTTTCATAAGGAATTTATATTGTACACTTGAAATCTGGAGGCTTCTCAAGAATGCATCATGAAACCACCCACAGTAAACTGTCTCTCGGGATGCAGAATTGATAACGCAGCAGCCGCCCCTCATTTAAAGCTGGTTACTGCAAACACGAGATTTTTGGAAGCATCGTTTATTATTAGAAGTAATATCATCCTCCTCATCATTATCATTATTATTTTGAAATCTTATCAGTGAGTTGTAAGAAGTATTCATGGCCGCCAGATGTCCCATAACTTATAATTTGCCACTATTTTCACTATACAATGGTTATGTGGTCTCAGTGCTGTGCCACAGGCCTGGGTGGAGCACACAATTTGATTTGCCTGGGGTTTTAGCTAAAGGGGTTTAGCTGCTTGTCTTAGCTATTTGATTGACACATAGCCATTTGGTGTTGCTTTAAAGCCCTGCTTTGATGGGTTATTCAGTCAACAAAATAAACAGGAAAGTGAAAACTCATCATTTGATTTATAACCAGGAACCATGGAAACCGAGATGAACAACAAGCCTCGACAAAATTAAGAATTCTGTTGAGCCCAGGGGTGTTAAAATTATAAAGATGGCATACCTGTACAGCTTGATGAAACGGGCCTGCCCCAGTCACTGATTTCTGGAGGACAGAGTCGTCCTCTGAAGAACAGATGTAAATTCCTGTTGTCGGCAGCATATGCTGGAGCTGGAAAATTCTGGAAACAGTTGGAAAAGAACAAAATGAACTAAAAAAAATTTATCTCATAGTACAAATTCTCAGAGACCTTCAGTAGAGGTAGCTAATTTCGATTAACCCAAGCTAGAACACAGTGTGCCTGGACACAACGTGGGCAAAAGACGCTGAAAAACCAAGACTGTTTCAGATGTTGCTTCTACAACATCCTTGCAAAGTTGTGTTGTTTTCTTTCAAGAACCATATAAGATATAATTCTTGGGGAAGACACCACCAAGCATTCCCCACATACACACAAATAACCTGCCCCATCCCCGCCCCCCCCCCCACACACACACATGAACTCCTTGTGTTTCCATGAGGAAAGACTTCTGTTAAAATAACATCCTTGGGTTTGAGGAGATGACACAGTGGCTAAGAGCACTTGTGAGCACAGCGTGGAGATTTGAGTTCAGATCCTCAGCACCTCATAAACACGGGGGGGGGGGGCAGGAGGGCCCATAACTCCAGTGTTGGGGAGTGGAGGCAGAAACAGAGGTTTCCTGGGACCCTCTGACCAACAACCTCGCCCCTAAGTGACAAGCTCCAGGTTCATTAAGAGATGCTGTCAGGAAAAATAAGGAAGAGAGCAATGGAGCTGGATACTCTGCATCTTTCTATGGGCTCCATGCAAACAAGCACATAGCATAGGCACACACACATGTGCATGCACTACACACACACATGTGTACCCACCACACACATGTGTACCTACCACATACACCACACACATGTGTACACACCACACACACATGTGCATTCACCACACACACATATCACACACGTGTACACACACACACACACACACACATAGTTACAAACCTGCTTTTCTTCTCCCCCTCAATCTTTCCCATGGAAAAGAATGAATAAGGTCTAAGCCATAGATCTATAGAAGACAGCTCACATGTTCTGTCCCCTCTTCTCAGCTCAACACACTTGGCTCTTGGATGGGGCATCGTGGTGTATGAGGGTTTTGCTCCTTTCTCTCAGCCTGGGCCTAGGGCCTGGGGGACTGAGTCTGACTCAGAATGGAATATGCCCAAACCCTCAACAGCAGAGCTGACCCCTCTACAACTGAGCCAAGCTCCAGTCAGGAAGAAGAGTGTATCTGCAGACACTCCAGTCTGGGATCCCTACGCACTAGCAGGGGCTAGTGTGTATCTGCAGACACTCCAGTCTGGGATCCCTACGCACTAGCAGGGGCTGTCACTTGAAAGACACATAATACACATAGACAGCAACAGTAAGAGGCAGTTTAGAGCTTTGGCTGCAAAGCCTTGGCTGGGGTGGAACTCTGCCCTTTACAATGCTTTGGAACTAATGGTATTTCCTAACAGGCTGGAATTCAGCAAATACTGGTCACTTGGGGCATTAACTGAGAGGACGGCAAATTGGAACCTTTGAGAACTGCTTGGGGGCATTGGCACAGGCTGTAGTAAGCCAGGGCAGCTGAAACATGGATTTTCTTGTGGGAGAAAAAATTCTTTTTCTGCGCTGGGCTTTCAACATCAGACTAAGGAACAATATGTAGCTGCTTGCGCTGTTTCTTGGGTAGGCCCACAGGGTGGGAGGCTAGGGCCTGAACCCTTTAAAGTAAAGACTTTTGGTGGAGGGGGGGTTGGATCAGCCAGAAAACGCCTTCCACATGAGCATGAGGACATGAGTTCAGATCCCTGGTACCCATGGTGAAAAGCTGGACGTGGTACACATTTGTAACCACAACCCTGAGGAGATGTAAACAGGCACACACCTCAAAAACTTGCTGGCAGGCCAGCCTAGCCAATTAGTGAACCCTGTGTTCGGTGAGAAACCCCAACGAAATCAATCAACAAACTAATCAATAAAAAAGAAAAGTTGTTGAAAACATCTGACCTCAAGAACCTCTGGCCTCTCACATGTACCTGCATGTATATGTGTGGCATACCCATGAATGTGAACATACATACACACAGAGAAAATACATAATTAGAATCAAAATGTCGACTTTGAGATTTGTGCCGCAGGCATCTGTGCGACATTTGGCTCTAACTTGTTTTAGACGGGGGTGCTTCCTTGCTCAGCGCCTGAACTCAGGGCCTTTTGTAAGTCATTCCACCTTCATTCCTTATTACCACAGGCTAGCCCATTTTTCAGAAATTATATGAGGATCTGACTTTAGATTCCCACAAAAAAAGAACTATGGCTTCATCTCCCATGGAATTATACATTTTTATTTAAAAGGACCAAAAATACTACCTCCTCAGTCCACTAAAGGATCCCAAGTTGGTAGGAATCTGCCTTGTCTCAGTCAGTTCTCTCACTCAGTAAACTCCGGGGAAATGGTAGGTTTAGAAAGGAAGACAGACAGTGATTATGAGCAAAAGGGGGGAAAAAGGAAAGAAAATAACTTGATAAAATGACTGCGAACTCAAATGTGTTGTAAAAAGCCTGCAGTAGTCTGCATCTAGAAGTTCTGTTTGGCTGGATGGTAGTCAAAGAGAAACAGGATGGGCTTGAAAAGCCACCTTCAACTTTAATATGGATCGGGCTGTTTTCACAGTGAAATCAAACTAGAGAGAGGCAGGGAAGCATGGAGAGAAATGCTGAACTCGTCAAAAAGCTGGCCTGAGACGGGAGAGCTGGAGGAGAAAAGCGCACCATTAGGGCCAATGACAAAGGGAGACACAGGACTCACCGTGTGAGAAGAGGTACGAGAGGAGAAGACCAGATTTTAGTTGTTCCATTTGAAGAGATACATGGGGACCAAAGTGAGCAAGATGAAACCCGCTCTCTGCAAGGGACTGTGTGATTTCCTCATAGCAGCCAGGATCCAGGAAACTGGCCAGAGTCCTCCTAAGCTTCACGCTGTCAACAGGCCTATGGGGACACCATCCCCTGACAACAGCTTCACAGGGTCAAAAGGGCTCTGGTGGGGGTAGGGTGGGGTAACAATTCAAAGATGTACTCTGGTAACGTGGAGCCTGAAAAGTATTTCACTAAAGTACCTAGAGGCAGTGTAGTAAATAACAGCCAAAAACTATGATAAGACAGTTGACTTTGTTGGCAAGGGGGAAGTTCAAGCTGCACAATACAGTAATGACCACAGAACATACCAGTCAATAGTCTGCATATGCAAATGTAGTCCAGGAAGAAGGTACCCATGACACTGTGACCATCTCAGCTTGTGTAAGTGCACTAACGCTACTGCACCTAACTGCTTTTCAGCATTAAGAAAGGCATGACCGTAAGATGAGGCCACTGAAGTCACATGGGCACCTGTGTGCCACCTGAAATGCCAACAGACAACTGACAGCATTTGTGACTTTGACACTTCGGTTTTCAAACCCACACAGGAATACGCAGCAGCGCCTTGGTCCCGTTCAAGATGTAGAGTTTGAACCAAAACTGCAGGAGCGTCAGAAGGCTGTGTGGTCTGTGAATGCATGGCTCAGGATTCTCCCATAAGGGCTGAGAGTCTCGTGCTATCAGCCTAAGCTCTAGGAGCAGAACTCTAAGATCATAAAACTCCAGACTATAACGTGTGCTTGGGGTTTGGACCAACCTAACCTACCACCATGGTCTGGAACTTCCACGGGCAATAAATAACCTAAAGATTAGTCCTGGTCCTGGAACTGCTCACGGTGATAAAACTACGTGGTAGGAAGCAGTCATTGACCTCAGTGAACGGGACTGAAGAGCTGTCGTCAAACACGGGCTCACAGCTCACAACTACAAACACACAGAAATGTGCTTCTGCAGCACAGTGAGCAGAGAAGAAGGGGTTACACAGATAATGAAACAGGTTTATAGGCACTATAACACGGATACATAAATACATAAAATAGATAAGAGTGCTAGAGTAGAGAGATAGATGGGTAGATAGATAGATAGATAGATAGATAGATAGATAGATAGATAGATAGATAGATAGATAGATAGATGAGCAATACTTACAGGAACCAGCTAGAAGTCCTTAAAATATAAAATTCAAATCATCCAACTACAGATTACACGTAAATCAATGAAATACTAGAAAACTGCATAATCTAAGGAAATTGCCAATAAAGCATATACAGAGAAACAAAAGATGGGGAATATTAGAAAAGGGTATAGTCAACAACAGAATAAAATGAATGGCTTCAGATTATATTTGAATCTTGAAATCCTTTCTATTTATTTATTTTAATTAGCATGCAGAATATTTGTCTCCAATGACATTTTCAAACAGTTTATTCTTATCAATACCCCTCCCCACTATTCCTCCTCATCCTGTGGTCTCCTTGCACCCTCCTTGCACCCCCCTACCCCCAGTAGCCTCCTGGCTGTTCTCATACCACAAGTATCAAATCTTAAAACACTTTAATATTAGATGTCCCCTTACTGTTTTATTGCTGCCCAATATTTCAATTTTGCTTTGATTGAAATTTTATTTATTTATATTTTTAGTTGTGTGTCACAGCATGTAACTGGAGGTCAGAGGACAGTTCTCCAAGGGTGCTTCTCTCTCGTTACCTTGCAGGATTTAAACTTGGGTTGTCAAGCCTGTGCACAAGTTTCTATCCTCTGAGCCATCTTGCTGGCATTTGCTTCACTATCCGCTCCCCAAATTAGTTATAACTATTGATAGTTGTTTAGTAAATGCTTGATGAGCTTTATTGACATTTGTCAGGTTTGTTCAAAACAATTTCTGATGTCCCACCCCTTTTCTCTGGTGTCATTCCAAAGTACTTCTTTGATCCAATGTTTTTGTTGTTGATTTGTTTTAGGATTTATTTATGTGAGTATAAGTGCATTTCTGCAAATGTATGTGCAGAGGTGCCCCTAGAGACATGAGGGGATGACCTTGGAGGCCAGAGTGTGTCAGATGTCCTGGGGCTGGAGTTAGAGGGGGTTGTGAGTCCCCTAATATGAGTATTGTAAACAAAACTTGGGTCCTCTGCAATTTATCCCGCCAGTTCCCTCATCTCCTCTTTCAATAAGAGTTTAATACAAGGTCCAGAAAGAATTAAAGATGGATTAAAGTCCTAAATGTGGAGCGTGTGTCATGCAAAGGAAATGCTCCTTCTGATCTTGCATCATGGAACAAGTTATATAACAAAACATACAAAAATCATGATCATCCAGAAAATACACAATAGACAATATTAAAACATCTGTATCAGAAAAGATACACTATATAATCAAGACGGAGTCTCCATCAACAGCAAAAAGGTGGTATTTGTACCCCAAACAGTGAAACCAATGAGATATTTTCATCTAGAATCTAAGTCTGGTAATACAGAGCTAATAATGGAAGAAGGAAAGAATTCAGGTGCCAAGTATCAGAATGGCATTGACTCAGCTCCTTAGTGGGCAAACTGGGAAGTTCAAAGATGTTTACATCTATCCCAACTGTCTCCAACATTTAACAGAAGCACCAGGAATGATCCAGGCAGCATCCAGAACACTGGCTCTTGGGTTTTCCTATCCACTATAAGAAGTCTTCAAAGTGCATCTTACCAGAAATGCATGAGAATACTTGGTGTGGTACCATTCGGAAAGGCAAGACAACTATTATCAAGTTTCACCTGAAGAGGAAATGAGTCAACAGTCATTCATAGCAAGGAACATTGCAGAGTCAATGGCATAAATCATATCTGTACATATAGTATCATAAACTATAGTGAGGGGAAAATAGTGGTAAAATAATGTAGTATCATTCTTGCATGTTTTAGCACATGAAATAGAAGCTGGAGAGATGGCTCAGTGGTTAAGAGCACTTCCTGGTCCTTCAGGGGTCCTGAGTTCTGTCTCCAGCGCCTACATCAGGCAGCTCATAGTCTCCTGTAACTGGCTCCAGGAGATCTGATGCTTTCTTCTGGCTTCCACGAATAATTGTATCCATGTGCACATACCCACACACAGACACACGCACACACCATTAAAACTAAAAATAAATCATAATTTATCTGCTCATTGATATATTATGTGAGAAAAACCCCAAAACTATGCAGAATGCATTCTAACTTCAGGACAAGGACTTCCTCGGCCAGTGGTAGGCAGAAGCAAAAAGAAAGAGGATAGGTAGCCCAATGTGTCTTTAAATTTTAACAGCAGTCTGCACACACAGGTATGTGACTGCGTGGATGGACAGCCCTTGCCCTGTGATTTTCACTGTGAGCCATCCTTGGCACTCTCCAGCAGTGCGTGCCACTCCACCCAGCTGTGCAGTGAGAGGCTCCTCTGCAGACTGCTACGATGCTCACCTAGCCCGCTCCATGAGTCAGGCATGTGAGATGCATTTTCTATTTGATATTTTTGAATCATTGGGTTAGTTAGGACGGCCTTGGTGTATATGAAGGCTACATCTGTGTTGTCCTGGTCATGGTTATATATGTATGGGTTCTAATGGTCACAGTTTGCCATTCAAACACTTTATTTGTTCAAAAGGAGTTGTTAACTGGATCTTTACAGACACTCCAGGTAACCAGACCTTGCAAAGGTTAAAAACACAGAGGGGTGTGCATGCCATTCGGATGAAACAAGGACTAGGTTTACATCTGAGCTGCGGTTCTTATGTTTCTCCTGATTCCTTATGTCACGTCTGACTTTAAAGGCAATTGAAGAGCTTTCCAGCAGATGGCCTTTGAACAACTGACCTCTTAAGAATAAAAGAACCAGAGATGTAGGGAGACCGTAACAGAAAATCCAGACTGGATGGGCACTGGGTGACCACATCATGTGGGTACCTGCTTGGATCTGAACTAAGAATTCCCCACTAAGTAGCTTTCCCACACACCAGCCATCAGCCCCTGGCTCAGCAATGTCACCTGTACAGCACACCTGACACTGGTAAGTCTTTGTAGGGCCATTTTAAGAATTAAATAGAGGGCTTATGTAAAGTGTTCACTTAGCACCTCAAAATAGGCCTAGTAAGTGGTCAATAAATGTTTGCTGATTTAATTACCATTTTTATTGTAGAAGTTGAGCATGAGACATGACTCCATATTTTCTCCCAGTATAAAAATAAAGAAAGTAGTTCAAGCATTGACTTAGACCCTGTTCCTCAGGACTCACAGACAGACACAAGGATGGGTGATTAGGTGGGTGATATTGGGCTGGAGGAAGAGAAGCAGATTTCTCACTAATTTGATGGTAACCACATGTTTTTGCAAGTTCTAAATCCTAAGAGTCTTTCACATGGTTCTCCAAATAATGGACCTGGATCGACCAAATGCACCCCAATCTAACATAAATCGAGACATTCCAGTATCCCATCCCATTGTGTTGTGAAGGAAACCGGAGTCCTCATAAATGTTCTGAGCCTCCACTTCACTAAAGCATGAGAGCACACATGTTCACACACACAAACTCACACTCACAAGTGCACTCAGACCTACCACGATGGGTATTTTATTAAAGTGTCTGTAAGGGCCGGATGACTCACTTCCAAACAGCAGCCAGCAGGCTCCACAGCACAGCTCTTTCCCAATGTACTCCTTATGACCAGAGAAGGGTTTTTAGGGGAGTCACAATCACAAGGAATCCAAATTTAAGAGACTGCTGCTATTCCAACCTCTTCCCAGAGAGTATCAAATCGTGGGACTTTATTCTTTCTAGACTGTTACATTGGCTTAATCATTCTAGGATTACATAGAAGAAAAAAGATCCTATGAACAGGTGCCCTAATTAAGAAGACATTTGTAACCACCATAAAATACAGAAAAATTGGCATTCCTCCTCTTCTCGCTGCTTCTGCTCAAAGGATGGAGCATGAAATGGGATAGGAAAGGCACACCTTGCTGTGTTTACCCATTTTTCTCTCCTTCGTTTCTGTTATGATTCTGTTGGGCTACTCTAGGAGGAATTGTGTCTCTGACTTTATTGTCAGCCTTGCAAAGGGCCAACAAAAATTAGAAACTGCTGTATTGAAGAAGTCTCTGGTCTTAATGTTAAAATAGCCATGCATTCAGATTGCTAGTTTAAAAGACAGTACCTCCAGTACTGTCTTTATAGGTTATTTTACTCAGTGTGTGTGTGTGTGTGTGTGTGTGTGTGTGTGTGTGTGTGTGTGTGTGTGTGTTCGTTCAGATGCAGGCCAGAAAACAACATTGCTTGTCACCTTCAGGAATACTGTCCACCTCCTTTGACATGAGGACTCTCACTGGCCTGGGAGCTGGACTTACGTCCCCATGCTGGTAAGGCAACCATTTTATAAACTGAGCCGCCTCACAGTCCTTATTCAAAATCTGAAACGTTGCTGTGAGAAAATCCTAATGAGATTAATTCTTTCACTAACAATTATTTTCATCAAAATCATCTTTATCTTATAAGGATTTAATGATACTTAATTCTAAAAGATCTACATATCAGGGTTGGCAGTTTTAAAAATCCTAAAGTATTCTACATGCTACTGAAAAATTCTAGGTAAACCACAAAGAAACTTCTATAATGAGCTGAAAGAGTTGCACTAACCCATGGTTAGAGAGCTGTGAATTAGAGGGCAGTTCATTACTGTGCCCATTTCAAATACTTGTCATCCCTTGTGAAGCCAACCATTGTTGTTGGCAAAATTTATAGTATGAGGCCTGTTTCCTTCTGTGGGGTGTACCTTAAATCCATGCAAAAAATGGTTGATTACTGCTACAACGTTTGCTCCACTATTGCATCTTTGAGCATATCTGGCCACACTGTTCATTATGACAGTTCACAGGGTTCAAAGTTAGTTAAGACTGTTAATGGTTTCCTCCTAACAACCTTCTAGTACTGACAGCTAGGCAGCAGGGAGGAAGCTTCCTGGGCAGTAGCAATTGATTCTTCATATCCTATCACAAATATTTGTGCTAAATTCTGCAATCAAGTTCTTGTAGGCCACCAAGAACAAAGGTAATAGCCTGTATTATATTGTGGTGTCTCCAAGATAATGCTGACCAACAACTTGTGGGGTTGTACCCTGTATCTGACACTGGAATGGGCTTTTTATTTAGCAACAATTAAGTATGAACTTAATCCCCTGTGTAGAGTAATCCAGTTAAACACACACACACTAAAATTATGGGTTTCTACATGATTCTATCAAACAGCTTTATTGTTGGTTATCCTTACAACTGGCCAAAGTACGGAGAATAAGTGGCAATGGAGTGCTCAGCCACACATGGGGCATCACCCCCTCGCCACACCTCAGGGACTATCAGGGAAGAGGGAGTGGAAAGGCTGAGAATCAGAAGTCAGCAGGGACCAGAGTGCAACAGTGTCTTCTGGACACAGCAGGACTGCTACGCTTGTGAGGTCACAGCAGCTGTGCTTGGCTGCACAAGATGAATACAAGATCAAGCCAGTCAACATTCAAGCAAGGAGAGAGGGGTCCATGAGCCCCCACCCTAACTGAGGAGCTAGAGGACACTAAGGGGCTTCTAGAGGAGGCGGCTCTGTTGTCTTTAAGAGTGTGGCTCCTGGAAGTTTGACCACAGTGAAGCAGATGGCCTCACACCCAGGAGTATATCAGCAACCCAAATTGGAGCTCTTGGGTTATTTTTCTTTTAAGAAATAAATGAAACAAAGTTGGGGTAGGAAGGTAAAGGGTTGATATGGAAGGAGTTTGGGATAAGAGTAGGGGAATGAATATGATCAAAACATATTATATGGATTCTTATTTAAAAATTAATAAAAATATTACAAAAGAAAAAGCAATAGGAAATAGGAGACTTATCTGTATCATCTTGATATGAAAGTAAAATTCTTAAAATTTTCTCTCCTCTTTTGGCATTCTGATCCAAATACCCCACAGAACTAGAAACTTGTAGAAACCACAACTAATTTTGGCAAAGTGTGGTATGAACTGCCTCTGCAAATGGATCCCTCCACTGCCAGGAACATCTGCACAACATCTGTATGTAAAATCTGGGTACCCCACACCATCGTGTTCTCAGACTCTCTGTGTAGGAAGCCAGGCAATCAGCACTGGCTTCGAGGAGGTTCACATGGAGCTGGAGACATGGTTCCAAGCAGTGCTCACAGAGGTTAATTAATTTTCAGAGAAGAAACTGGTAAGAGTCTAGGGTGAGGGAAAGGTTTTCTGAGGTCTCTTGGCTAAAAGTTCCATGGGAAATTCTGGCAAACGCCTTCCCCCACTGTGTTCCCACCTCTCGATTCTTTCCCTCTGTCCTCTCTTCCCAGGAAGTCTAGCATGTCAAAGAGAAACCTGCGTCCCATCTAGAGAACTCAAAGGCAGTCATCCCACACACAAATAATAGGAAATAAATATTAGAAAAGAGTTGGTGAGAAATGACACCTTGGCTGGGCCTGGGCTGAGAAACCTAGGAAGAGTGTTTAGAGCAAGCAAACACCAGCTGGGAAACGAGGTTCAGGCAGGGGGGCCTGACCCTGAGTTCAGAGAGGGATGAGCAGGGCAAAGTATGTGTTCTGTTGTGTAACCTGAGTTTTTATGGCTATCTGCTGGTGGGTTGTTTTGCCTTGTTCTGGTCTATTTCAACATCCATTTATGCTGCACGACTAGCTCCTTCACAAACACATTTTTTACTCCACCTTGCCAAGCAGGAGTCTTCAGCCCTGGATCTGCCCCAGTAATTGTAGGAGGTCTCTCCAATCAGATTTTGGGAGCAAAGGCATGCATTGGTGGCCCGTTCACTTGCACTTCACCGCCGCACCCCCTTAACTCTCCTCCTTGACGCAGACCAGGGCCCCTAGCAACGCGAGCAACCTTGGCCCAGTCTTAACCACCAAGTGCTCTGATCTCAGGGCGAAAGAATCCACCTTTTCTTTCAAAGCTTCGCATGAAATGAACTCATCTTGCTTGAATATCACAGCAGATAGTTTTCATCTGGGAACTCGTGGGTTCATGAGGGATGGAAGAGCGTGTGAGGAAAAGGAGTTGCCGCGCAGAGACAAAAGTCAGACCGAGGCCACCCGCACAGGCTTGCAAGAGTTGATAGTGGTGACCTGGGAGCCCCTGATGAAATGACAGAGTTGGGAGGCAGCCGGCTGTGGGAAACAAAAAGGCAAATGGCTCAGTTGTCATATCAGAATGTGTGTGTGTGTGTGTGTGTGTGTGTGTGTGTGTGTGTGTGTGTGCATGTGTGTGTATGCATGTGCACACGCACGCACACGCACAAGTGTTCTGGATCTGCCCCTTGCTACAAGCGTAATGAGAGAAGAGCAACCCAAATTCTTCCCACTTCCATTCTGGCTGAAACAACAGCAGTAGCGGGGTTGATCTCCACCTCTTGTGATGGCTCTGGACTGGCACATAGCACCTCTAGAGACCCAGGGTACATCCCATGCGTGGTACATGCAGCCCTTACTACAGTGGTTTCTACCTGCCCTGCCATTTCAGCCATAATCGTTCAGTATGCCACACATGCTAGACCTTCAGGAGACACAAGAATGTGTTCTGGCATTTTAGACCAAGCTTGCTAAAAGCCAGTCACTATGAGTCCCATTTACTGCAGTATCTGACCACTCCTGCAGCAGTAAGCAGGTCCTGAGACCACAGCGGACCACAAAGGCAGCCAGTCCCAGGCAGAGAGCAAATCCCAGGCAGGGAGCAAGTCCCAGGCAGGGAGCCGCATGGTGAGTGAGAGACCAAGACTGGTAGCCAGTCCCACAAGGAGCTGCAGCTGGGGGGGGGGTGAGAGACAGATGGATAGGCATGCCAAGCAGAGTGAGGTTGAATATTTATTTAGCAGGTTATGGAAGGGAAAGGGAAAAGGGAGAAGAGCAGAGCGAGAGAAACAGAGGGGAGAAGGGGAGAAGGGAGAGACAGAAGCTGCCTCTTCAGGAGAGAGACAGAAAGGCAGAGACTCTGGCTGGAAGCTGAAGATCAGCTTGCCTCCTGGACTAGGGGAGGGAGTGGGCGTGGCTTGTCTCTTAAAGGGACAGAACAAACCATTACATTCCCATCTCTTTTTTATAATAAAATGGCGAAATGTCTGGTGTCTCTTACACATGTTTAAGGTATTGGCAGAACAGAGGACAAAGTTAAGTTTAGGAAAAAAAATTTTTTAGGACCAGGGATACCAGACATTTCCAAACTACAAATACCAGACAGGAACAAAGAGACCAGCTACCCAGGATGTGACTACCACCCAGCTTTCTCAGCCCCCAAGATAATGCCCACAAATAAACAGGAAGCAGTCTTGAGAATCTTCTGCCCCAATTCCTTTAACCTGTTGTACCTAACCTCCTGCCTTTTTATTATAAAAAAGAGATGGGAATGTAATGGTCTGTCCTGTACCTTTAAGAGACAAGCCACACCCCTCACTCCCTCCCCCATCCACCCATGAGGCAGGCAGATCTTCCTTCTGGCTTCCAGTTGAATCTCTTCCTTTTTGTCCCTCTCTCGAATAGGCAGCTCTGCTTCTATCCCTTCTTCTCACTTCTCCTCTCTCCTCGTTTTCTCTCTCTCTGTGTCTCTCTCTGTCTCTCTCTCTCTGCCTCTCTATCTCTGCTCTTCTCCCTTCTTCCCTTCCCCTCTTTCCCCTCCATAACCTACTAAATAAATATCCAACCTCACTCTGCATGGTGTGCCTATTTGTCTCAGTCTCTCACCTGCCATATGGTTTCCTGTCTGGGACCCAGCTGCCTTCATAGCCAACCATGGTCTCATGGCTGTCTGCCCACTGACTGCCACTGGGGGAACAGCGCCTATTTTACTTAAACCATAACATCTGTGATGCCAAGACTCAATGAAGATACCTTCAAGTAACAGCCATTTAGACCATGCAATGTATTCTAAGAATTATGGACAATCATGCCTGTGTTCAGTGCAGCCAAGTCACAACTATCAAGACAAGAAACAGCACAAAAATCAATAAAAAAAGAAAAAAAGAAACAGCACAAATATGATGAGCAGATGAATAAATAAAAGAAATGCAATTGAGTTCCTAAAAATGTTTTCTCATCCCTTGGTGCTTCCAAAATAGCACACTTTGGATGTGGCACTTAGTGTACAACATTGCTGTGCATGGTCACATCTAGGTGTTTCCCCACAGCAGCAGCCCTCCTGCCAGGTATCCTACAGTCTAACTTAGTGCCAGCATTGTCTACCTGGAGGCAACACAGACCCTGCAAGACTGACCCATTTGCTAGGAGCAAATCCCAGCTATCCTCTCACCTCCAGTGGTTCTCAACCTGTGGGTGGCAACCTTTGTGGGCCAAATGACCCTGCCATAGGGATTGCATATACAATATCCTGCATATCAGATATTTACATTATGATTCATAACAAAATTACACTTGTGAAATAGCAATGAAATCATTTTATGGTTGGGGGGTCACCATGACATGAGGAACTGTATTAAGGGGTTACAGCATTAGGAAGGTTGAGAACCACTGCTGGAAATAGTGTGCCCCTAAACAACCTTCTCAAGTTCAACCACAGGATTCAGGACAGTTCTGTGCTCACATCTTCTTGTTCATTCTGAACATGGTGCTGGGAACCAGCCAGATGCAGTGGCTGCATAGGGCAAGAAATATAGGAAGGGCTACCATTGCAGCTGCTCTGTGTTGGAGTGACTGACTGTTCATAGTTTTGGCAACTGGTTGTCAACTCACCTTTTAGCCCCCATCCAGAGGCCAGATAACCAGGAACCTCCAGGTCCTGCCATCCCATTCACCTACAAAAAATCATGGGTGAACTTGGGAGGCATTATATTAAATAAGACAGTCAGGTCACCAGAAGAAAAATGTTGTCTGATGACTTACACCAGGGATTTAAAATCATCAGACTCACAGAGCTACCAGAATGGTGATTGCTAGGACCCAGGTAGAGGGGCAAAGAGGGATTATCATTCAAGGGGCATAAAGCTTCAGTTGTGCAAGGTGAGTTCTAGAAATTTGCCACCTAACATTGTCCCATAGTTATCAACACATCACTACACACTGGGAACTTGCCTGAGATGGCAGATGTCATTCAAGCCTTCTTATCACCAGAGAAGGGGCTTTTGGAGGCAATGCACATGTGTGTGACCTCAGCTGTGGTGGCTGCATCACATGTACATATGTCAAAAATTAGCAACTTCTACACATTTGCCTGGGGTGTATCTCAGAACGGAGCATGCTTCATGAGCACATGTCCCTAGGTTTGAATAGTCAGCACAAAAACAAACAAGAACCAAAAAAATGACACACACAGTCATGTCTATTTTTACCTATCAATAAATCATATGTCAAAGATATGAAAAAGGATTGGTGCACTGTCATGAAGTATCTAATAGCTAGAACTCTCTATGTAACTCCTTGCTTTCTTCCCTGAGAATTAAGCTCAGATCATAACCCTGAAAGCATACCTACTATAATGATAAAACTAAAATGGGGCCATTCCCCAAGGGGCAGCAGCAAACAGCAGACCATGAGGGGCAGCAGGTCCCAGGCAGGGAGGCGCGTGGCAGCTGAGAGACCTCAGTGGGTCAGCCGGTCCCACAAGGAGCTGTGGCAGGTGAGAGACAGAGACAGATAGACATGCCATGCAGCTAAAGTAGGTATTTATTTAGTGGGTTAAGGGAAAGGGAAAGGGAAAGGAGGAAGGGGAGAAGGGGAGAGCAGAGAGAGAGAGAGAAAGGAGCGGGGAGAGGAAAGGAGGCAGCAGCCACCTCTTCCGAAGAGAAATGGAAAAGAAGGAGCTCAGGCTGGAAGCAGAAGGAAGATCTGCTTGCCTTGGCGGACAGGGGAGGAAGTGGGTGGGGCTTGTCTCTTAAAGGGACAGGATAGACCATTACATTCCCATCTCTTTTTTATAATAAAAAGGTGGGAGGTTAGGCACAACAGGTTAAAGGAATTGGGATGGCAGATTCTCAAGACTGTTTCCTGTTTATTTGTGGGCGTCATCTTGGGAGGGAACCTGAGAAAGCTGGGTGGTAGTCATATCCTGGGGTAGCTGGTCTCTTTGCTCCTGTCCAGTGTTTGTGATATAGAAATGTCCAGTGTCTCTTACACCTGTTTAAGGTATTGGCAGAACAGAGGACAAAGTTAAGTTTAGGGAAAAAAATAGAACCAGGAAATTGAGAGGGGTGTATCTGACCTTTTTAAGGTAGATCCTTCAATTCAGCTCCCTGTAACTCACAAGAATATTTTGGGTTTGTGAAAACATAAGTTTTAACATATTTATGTCAGAATGACATGACAGATGCTTTTACACAATGAAAAGTATCGTTAAGACTATGAAAGGAAACGTGAGAGAGAAATTTGATAGTGTGCACTTGTCCTCACACCTTTATAACTTGCAGGTACATGCCTTAATAACTTGTATTTGTATTTTGCTGAAATTTTTTGGTAAGGTTGTTCTTTTAAACTGACAAAACTTATCATCTGTCAACTGCATCAGAGATCTTTAAGAAGGATAAAATTTTGCTTGAGAAGATATTAATTTAAAAAAGACAGAGAACTTACTTGGTTGGCACCTAGATCCCCTCCTCAGGGTCCTCCATGGTTGCTGAGGGTTGTGTTATTCTTTTGCTGTTTAGCACAGAGTCTGCCAGGCTCCAGAAAATCCTGTGGGCTAAGAAATCTTTAGGAAGACAAACCTACCTTGACCTGAGCAGCTAGGCTGTCTATTTCATCAATTCTGTCCACTGTTGGAGATATTCACTTTAGATAAAAGGCAGTTTTTCCCAGTGGACAGCACCTGGCAGTTGAAGCAAATTTTGGATGGATGTTGTTTTGTGCCCATTTGTCTTCTGTCTTTTTTGGAGGAAGTAGAGTGCTGCTGCTGGGAGTGAACTTGTCTCTTTTTGTTATGAAAAGTCTTTCAATAATTAAGCATTTAAAGGCTGTGTTCCCCATATCAGATGAGGGCTGTTTACTGGGAATAGATAAGTGAAAGAATATGCCTGGAGAGCTGGGTCCAAGCTTGACTGTACTGGCTCTCAACTTAACAGGTAAGATTTGCACTTGTAAAAAGACAGAAAGAAGAAAAAACTGCTTGCAATAGAAGGTTAACGGCAGAACTGACAATAGTAGAGAACAGCTTAATATATTTTATACCATATTTTTGTAAGAGACTTAAAAGTGCATACCAATTTAAAACATGAGACTTACTGCTTTGTATTCCGAAATGAGATACAATGAACAATTATAACATTTAACAATAAACATAGGTGCATTTAAGCCACATGTATGCACACACACACCTACAGTGAACAGGAATTTGGCATAGTGGATACTCTTGGTGGGCCCTACCAAAGGCATGCCACTGCTCAAAACACACACATAACAGAGTCAGCAAGAGGATTGTAGGGACAAAAACATAAGTAAATCGGGGAACCAGGCAGGGTACATCTTAGTAAAGATGGTGGGACTTGGTCACCTGACCTGGCCGTCAGTTAAGATAGTGATGAGATCAACTGACCTCAGTTAAAATGGCAGTAAGGTCACCTGACCTCAGTCAAAATGGCGGTAGTCACGTGTTGTATGGAGAAGCCATGTATTTTTGAGCCATGGGAGTTTTAAATATAATAACAAGAGAGACCTAGAGGCGTGATCCACCCTGTTGCCAAGTCACTGTACCATAAGCTGCAGTGGAGATCAAAGGCTGGAATTGAAAACAGCTGCCTTGTGGATCCAACTAATCTTGTCAGTTTCTATGGGACCAGTGGTAGTGATGGCAGGGAGAGAAGGAATGGGAACAAAAGGAAAAGAGCATTTTTAGACTGGGGTGAAGGGGCTGCCCAGTGAAAAGAAAAGTGGAGCCAGTGGGACACTGGCAGAGTGTTCACAGGCAGGGGGCTGATAGTTTGGGGGTTTTATTCCATAGCTGAAACCGTGAAAACATGCAAAAACAGCAAGTGAACACTGCAAGGCCTGTAGAACGCCTTCTCTCTATAGGCAGGGTGTTAATGAAGCCTGATCCAGTGACTTGGAGGCCAGAGGCTAGAGGACACTAGAGTGGTCTCTCACAGTGGGGACCACCTACCAATGTCCAAAAGAAAAGAAAAAGAAAGGAGAAAGAAATATCTGAGGGGCTCCAGGCCCCAAAGCAAATGCACTGCTCAGCGTGTGCAGTGCTAGTATGGGAAGACCACCCCGGGTCTTCCAATCATGGATTTTAGCTATGGGAAGCAACCATAGATGAATGTCAGCAAAGGGCTCAACCATAGCCATGAAGGCTGCAGTTGGGGGCAATACAGTTAAGCTCAGTGGAAGGGGAAAACTCACCAACAAATCAGCTGGTGTGCATAGAGGTTGGCATTCAGGCAGATAGAATGTAGGGCTGTTGTAAAGAAACACAGTTCCAGAGCCCAGGGTTCCACATATCCTCAGCTGTCCCATCCGCAGATGGGAGAGAACATGGAGAGAGCCTGGCTGAGTCACGAGCACCAATGTAATGGTAAAAATAAAATGGCGCCATTCCCCAAGGCAGCAGGCAGCAGGCCACGAGGGGCAGCGGGTCCTAGGCAGGGAGCCACGTGGCAGGTGAGAGACCTTGGCGGGTCAGTCCGTCCCGTGAGGAGCCATGGTGGGTGAGAGACAGAGATGGATAGGCACGCCATGCAGAGAAAGTAGGTCTTTATTTAGTGGGTTATGGAAGGGAAGGAGAAAGGGGAGAGGGAGAGAGAAGGGGGACAAGGAGAGACAGGCAGAGAGAGAGAGAAAGAAATAGAAACGAGAAACAGAGAAAGGAGGAGGGGAGGAAAGAAAAAGCTACCTCTTTGGGAGAGAGATGAAAAGGAAGGAGCTCAGGCTGGAAGCAGAAGGAAGATCTGCTTGCCTTGGCAGATGGGGGAGGGGATGGGTGGGACTTGTCTCTTAAAGGGATAGGACAGACCATTACACCTACAGCTCTTCACGTGTGTGTGTGTTCAGGTGGAAGCCAGAGGTAAACTACATTGCTTTTTGAGGCAAGGTTTCTCACTGCCCCAGAGTTCACCAAGTAGACTAGGTGCCTGGCCACTGAGCTGCTGTGGATGCAGATCCACTGATCTCCACATTCCATGCCCTGGGGTAACTAGTGTCACTTCTGTGCCTGGGATTCTTTACATAAGTGCTGGGAATCAAACCCGGGCCCTCATGCTTGAACAGCAAGCACCGAGTCTATTAACCCAATTATCCCAGTTTGTATTTCTAACAAATGTGCTGATGAATAAATTTCTTCCTATTTAAAAGAGGAAAGTATTTTAAAACCAACCATTGTAAAGGCTGCATAACTAACTGTAAATATAATAAATATTGACTAGTACACTTTAAATAGCTCCACAGTATAGCATATTATTAAACCTCACTAAAGTAGCTATCTATTCAACAAATGAGATGAGTGCCCATGTTATTCTCACCTTCCAAAGCCTCAGATGAGCACACAAATTTATAACATCTATATGGTTCTCCCTTGAGACAAACACCCACAAAAGAGGCTCGTTAGACCTCCCAGGGTTCAAGGGTCCAGTCGATGTGTGGGGAAAGATGCCAGTCTCACCGTGTTACCTGCTGAGAGTTACACTTTAAAATCCTTACCAAGAACAGAGAATTGCTTCAATGGCACTCAAAATGGATCATCCTACCATCTATTCAACAAGAATTCCTACAATATTTGTTATGGGGTGGGGTTCAGAAGGCGAAAGAGTGAATTTGTCACAGATGTGTTTAAAGAGTTGCCATTGGGTGTAGACTCATTATACAGCAGGGTGAATCATAGGACTTAGACCCCTGCAACTGGGGAAACTGTTTCCTTACACCACGCCTTGCTCATAGCAGTATGCCAATGCCATCCTGTCCAAACCTCACACTGGGGACTATTTTTCTTCCTAGTCAGCTAAGGATGTTGCCAGTCACATGACTTGGCCAAGATGATCAAGGTGACAAGGAAAATGAAGGCAGTCTTCTGCCTGCTCAGCACCCAGGTCTCTCCTACTACTCCCAAGTTACACTCAACTACACACATATCAAAGTAGGTGTGTTTCAAGGAGTCTGATACAGTCAATTTGCTTTGTTTTTCTTTGCTTTGCTTTTTTGAACTTTTAAAATAACCAAATACTGAGTTTATAATTTCTCATCTCAAGACTAAAAGTGACCTTGCAATTGCAGTTAATTCCTTCAGTAAATTATTCTGGTCTCGTATACACATCACAGTTAATAATTAAAGACGAACAAAGGTGAAGGCTGGGAAGGGCATAGTCAATCCGGGAAGCTTCTTAGTTAGCCATACACATTGAGACCATATAGGAAAAATCAATTCCGGGACTAAATATGGACAAATATGATTTAATTTAAATAGCTAAGCTTGTATAGCACAAACTAGTAGTATTTTTTTCCAAAATAAACAAGGCACCAAATGAAATCAATAACTCTAGAGTACTGTGTTAGAGGAGTAAAGGCATTGGAAAAGAAAGGAACCTCCAAACACAACGGCAGACACAGAGACTGAAGTCTTTTCTACAGCAGCTATGGGGCCTTTAGGATAAAAGCATCTGAAGGAGAGAGTGATTTGGACAGCCATACTGCAGCTGCACACAGTAAGAGAACTGAACTGATGGGATGGCAAGACAGCGCATCCATGTTAAAATCCCACCAGGGTCTGGGTTTTAAAGGTGAGGGATTGAGGAGATGGCTCTGTAGTTAAACTGTTTGTGGTACAAGCATGAAGACCTGAGTTCGAACCCCCAGAACCCACATATAGCAAAGCATAGTGGCATGAGTCTGTTACCCCAAAGGTTCTTATGGTGATCTAGAGAGAAGAGATGAGACTCCCTAGAGGCTCAGAGGTCAACTAACCTGACCTACTCAGCAGTCACAGTCACGAGACAAGTCTCAAATAGGGCAGGGAACAAGGACTAGTACTCAACAAGTATACCACACACACATACACCCACACTTACACAAGAGTAAACACACATGCATGTTTATGTTTTCAAGATACTAAAATAAAGGGGTTCAGGTGTAGCTCAGTGCTACAGCACAATTAGCTCAAGAAGTCCCAGCGTTTGGGTCCCCAGAACCACAAAAAAAGTAAATAAGCACTGGAATAAAGTTCATTTGGCAACAGATACCAACATTGAGGGGAGAAAAGTGTGGGGGGAACATCACATTACGGGGAGAGTTTTGTTTTACTTTTTTATCTAAAGGTATGAGAGGAATTGGGTGGTTTTGTATTTTGTTGTTTTATCTTTTTAACAGCAAAATAAAGGACCAAATAATTAGCCTAGCCCCCTCATATCAGAAGCCAGAATGGGTTCTTCAAAATATTAAAATTAGTTCCTAACATTGAGGCTTCCGTTAATCCACTAACTGTATCGGACCTATCTTTACTGCTTCTGTCATTGGTTCATATATGCAACATTTCTCGTATATAACATTAGTAGGAGAAAGGGCCGAGGCTCTATGTACACAAAGTTGAGTTTGAAAGGTTATCTTTGAGCGATTTCCCAAAGGCCTGCAGACAGCAACTTTCCTGTTTTAGTTTAATCCCTGTGGTATAAATATTTGCATAAATACTTCCTTTCAGAGACAAGCAACCATGAAACAGCCTTCATAAGGGACCACAGAAGCAGTGCTTTTGCCAAGTTGCCATGTGGTCTTGACGACCAAACACTCTAATCTGGTAGCACAATCATGTGTCACTTAACAGGGATGGGTTTTAAGAACTGCATCCCTTGGAGGCCCCGTGGTTATGTGAGCAATCACACAGTGTGCTCACAAGAAGCTGGAAGCTCTTGGTCATTACACACGTATGTTAGGTCCTTCACCCCATTACTCCTAGGCTATAAGCCACCCAGCACTGTTGTACTGAATCCTGGGAGTGACAGTAATACAATGGATGAAGAGCTAGGAGTTCTATGGTTCTCTAAGTCCAACGGAAACCACTATGGTCTGTACCTGACTGAAACTTCTGTGTGCAGCACATAACTTACACACCTGGCATGTGTGTATTCCTCACACAATGCAAAGTTGGAGGCTGCAACTTTATTCTGCCTCTTGCTAGTAAGGAGTCACCTTGCCTTCCGTAACATGTTTGGACCCTGGATCCTATGATGGGCCCTCTTTATGGTTCCCAGTTCCTCCCGTCAATCCTGTGCTATGGTATGTCACCATTGTACAATCAGATTTTCCCCTCCCTATGTGTCTCTACCCTCTTCCAATGGGTTCAGGACCATTTCTCATCAACTCTATCAGATGTCCCACAATGTCAACCAGTGAGCAGGCACTTGGCAAGGGGTTATAAATGCAGAAATGCTTTGATGCAGGGAGTTATCTTTCCAATGCAGACAAGCGAAGTTTAACAGATATTGGAAAAAGCAGGCCTGCAGAAATGCCCACAAAAGGAGTCAGTTCTTAAGAAAAAGGTCACAGGTTCCTTGAAGGGAGAGCCTAGGGTTGCACATGATACCCACTCCTTAGGCTTGTTCTTTGAGTAGTTGTCTGTCCACTGGAGATAGGATGTTTACAAGCCATGTTTGGTTTTCACTCAGAAAGTGGTTTTGTAATTAGTATGAAGTTCTAGTTAAAGAATTTATTCAGACATTATTAACATAGATCTGTTGACAGAGGTTTCTGTCCTGCCTGGTCCAATAGCCATTCAGTCCCAAAGAAACACACAGAAGTCTACATTAATCATAAACTGATTGACCTATTAGCTCAGGCTTCTTATTAACTCGTATAACTTATATTAGCCATTATTCTTGTCTGTGTTATCCTGTGGTTTCATACCTTTTATCAGTAAGGCAGTCTCATCTTGCTTCCTCTGCATCAGGGTGATGCCTGCAGAATCAGCCTTTCCTCTTCCCAGAATTCTCCTGTTCTGATTGCCCCACCTATACTTCCTGCCAGGCTACTGTCCAATCACCATTTTATTAAAACACAAGTGACAAATCTTTACAAAGTACAAGACCATTGTCTCACAGCACTTCCCCCCTCTTTTTTTTTCAAAACAAGAACTCTGAATCTAATCTCCCTTGTTTAGCTTTTTTCTAGACCATTATCCATAACAACTTGTAACCAACACTCTAAACAAGAAAAACATCCATAATCCATTTTTGGGGAATGTGGGTATAGTTTTCTAAGCTACTTCATGCTTATTGGGAGTGCTGATTACTTTATGAGGACCTAAAGAAAAT